>LNSY01368855.1:0-15706 GCA_002024485.1 Artocarpus camansi
TAGAATTATTTATCCAAATCAATTCGCTTTATGTCTTGATCTAACACATCGTCACCTATGACAATGTGCCAATGTTTCTATTTATAGAGTCCACCTTCGATGGCCAAGACAAACCATCTCCCAATAGGGATATAGATAACTTAACAATCTTTACATAAATAAAGCTCCGAACTTTATTTCCTTGATTACGAATCTTATGTTTTAGACCGTCACTTTAAGGATTTTGTCTTCTGCATAATCTATCCATCATATACCCAATTCTTAAATGTTTAGACCGATAGTCTTAGACTTTTGTTTGCTTAACATATATTCAACAAATATAAATATAAAGGGGATAAGATTTGGTATATAAATAATAAGTAAATTCTTTATTGATAAAAATGTTTTCAAAAATATATTACAATTTTACTTCTTAAGACATACACGTCTAACAAAAAATATGAAATTAACTACTTATTAGATTCTTTCAAAGACTTATCTTACTTAAACACCTTTTTTTTCACCCATTTCTTTCAAATGCTATTTTCTCATAGGCACCCTTATAAGTAATTGTCTCTTTGATCTGCCTCCATTCAAATATTTTCTTTATTTTGTCTGTAAGTGCATTCTAGGTACTTATTTTTTTTAAGGCGCTTTACATAAAAACATTCAAAATCTTGCATTTCTTCCTCTAACTATATATTATAAAAATTATTTTCCTTTTTATTAAGGAGAGTAACAATGTATCCCTGTAAGTTATGATAAAAATATTGATATTGCCTTTATTGGTTTATATTAAAAAAAATTTAAAGACTATTTAACTAGAAAGTTAAATGAAATGAGCATTAATTTTGGAACTTTGAAATTTTAGACATTTTATGAGTTTGTAATTTTAGGGATTTGCTTAACAGTTTTTAACTTTCGGTTTACGTAATAAAGCAAACAATATGTTACTCGTCAAGGATTACTCTTATAATATTTTTAAAAATTTGAAAGATACCAATCATATTTCTATAATAAGAGAAGAAACATGAAATTTTAAAAGAATATAAGGGATATTTAGGAAATTATCCTATACGATTTACTTCTAATTGAATATACGTTAGTTTAGTGCTAAGTTACTTTACTTTTACAATATTTTCTTCAATTCTAACCACCGTTCTTCTTTCGTCTTTTTTTCTTTTTAGCTTTTCTCCCATTCTATTTTGTTTCTCCACAATTGTTCTCGTTAATTTCTATCAGAAGCATTGCAAGCTCCTAAATATTTATATTCTTAAATAATTAACTAAAAATTACCATATTGAGACAAGTACAAAATTTTTATTTATTCAATTTAATAGAATATATTAAAATCAAGTATAATTAAAAAAAAAAGTAGTAGTTGCACTTAATTTCTCACTCTCTTTTTCCTTCTCTTTTACGCTCACTCTAATCACTACTAGACATAGGGACCATTATCTTTAAAAAAAAACTCTAATAAACATGAAATGTTTATTTTAGACTGGTTTCTAATAATTGATTAAATTACTCGACTTAATTCTTAATAAATCAATAAATTAAAAGCAAAACACGCCATTTGAAATTTTTTAACATCTGTGTGTAAAAAGAACCAGCGAATTACGCAGTGCTTCCAACTAGTATAAAATGAACATAACACAAAAATATCAGTGAAAAAAAATCAAGGAAAAACAATTTAGGACTTCACGCGGGGGGACCTTTTTCCAATTATATGTTGGCCAGCTTTACAGAGAAGTTACCTCGTTCTTCGGCTGACTAGCGAGTAAAAGTCTAAAAAGCCATCAGCCTGTGATGAAATATTTCCAAAGTAAAGTAGTGCTGAAACTTCCATGCTAATTTTCGTGACCATCATACACGCGTTAATATTCCTTCAAAAAAATTCAAACACGCGTTGATAAAAGAGGAGAAGAATATAATTGCATTATTCAATTCATATACGCAAGAAACGGATCCCACCATAATTTGTCGCACCGTATATCGTTGCATGAAATGATCAAAGCCACCATCTGGTTAACTTCTTAGTCTTCTCTAGCAAATTATTTTAGTTTGACTTGAAAGTTTCAACAATTTGACTTTCGCTTCCAGTTTTGCTTTTTTTTTTCTGTTTCTGATTTAATAATTCTTTTAAAAAATTAACTGCCAAAGCAGAAGATATCTATCTATTTAAAAAAAATAAGAGTGGTGGAAACTACAATTTCCACCACAAATTCAGTTATAAACAATGTAAAGCTTTTATATACTACAGTAACAATAAAAAAATTTGCTACAATGTAAAGCTTTCACAAGCTACAATAAAAAAATTCTAACCATTGATTCCCACCACTTTTTCAAACACACTAAAAGTCGTCCATATACAGTCTTCCCCGGCCTTTTGAACGGCTGCGAAGTACCAAAAAAAAAAAATTAATAAAAACAAATAGTCAATTTGCATAAAAGTCTCTGCTTCCTTGATATTGCCAACCCATTTTTACAAGCCTGGTGGATGGCGGTTCCCAGTACGGCTGCTTGACGCGACACGCACTTTTGCAAACCTTTACTTTCTGTTTATTTATTTATGGTCTTACTAATTTTCACTTGCTCATGGTTAACTCTATGTTTGAATGGAGAGATTTTTAAAAATGATTTTTAAAAAAAAAAAATTTTGTCAATGACTTATTTTTGGTCAGTTTTTGGCAAAAAAAAAAAAGATTTTTTAGACATCAAAGCTGCTTTATTTTTTTTTCATCCTATATCAGTTTCTTATTTTATTGTAGTTTTTTTCTTTATCTTTTTAAAAAAACTAAGACAGCTTACCTGCTCAGAAAAACATGTTATTTAGGTAATAAAAAAGAGTTTATTTACCCAATTCAAAATTTTTTCGACCTTCAAATTCTGCCGATTGCATCCCTTTTCTCCTTTATCCCTATGTATGCCGGGATAGTAAAAATCCGCATGTTTTTGGTAAATAATAGAGTGGCAATATAGGTTATGATACAACAAATAATACAGACCTAACATTTTTTTTATAAACTAGAGGCAAAAATTTTTATAAATTAGGGACAAAAAATCAATCACGACTCATTTTAGAGTCAATCTAAAACTAACTCGTCTAAAAATAGGTCGTATTTGGATTAACCCGCATAACATTAAAATTACTCATTTGACCACAATTAATTATTTAATTTTTTATAAATATTTCCCCCTATTATCAAATATACCAATGAGACAAAACCTTACCTTACTTAATTTTAGATTAAGTTTTAAACTAAATTGATTTTAAATCTTGAACAATATGAAGATGATTTTAGCTTGATCATTTAGATTTTTTTATTTTGCTGGACTTGTTATTTTGTTAGACTTAGACTTGCTGTTCTGTTAGATGTTTTTAAAAATTTTAGTACTTTGTTTTTTGTTGGTGTAATATAGGACTCATTTGATTTTGAGAAAATTTATTTTATGTTTGTTTTTATATTATATTATAATTTATTTTATGTTTGTTTTTATATTATATTAGTGCAAATTCAAAGCTAAAGAACACCATGGTTAGTACTAGTTATTAAGGGTAATTAACAAGTTGCGGGTCATTGGCGGTTTGCTGGTTAGTGGCATTTTATAGGTTGCATAAGTAACGGGTTAATACGAATCATGTTCACTTCAACCCGTTTCAAAATGGGTCCTATTATTGTTGAGATTTCTCAACCTATTTGTTTCATGGGTCGGGTTCCTATCAAGCCAGTTTATGTAAAAATTGACCATCAACTTGACTCGAATCCAACCAACCGACACGAATTACTACCCCTAGTAAATAGTTTCAAACTCATTTTAAGTTCAAATAATGTGAAGCTCTTACATGCAACAATATAAATAAAAAATATATTACAATGTAAAGTTCTCACATGTTATGAACTTTAAGTTTAGACTCATGAGTTACAAATAGAAGAAACGAATGATAGCAATCAAAGCAATAAAGATAGAACATCACAAATTTATAGTGGTTTAGCTAAAAATATCTGACGTCCACTTAGCTTGGTGCATTATATTTTTAGGAAAATATTTCATACTCAATTCCTAATTTAACACTCTCAATCCATTTAGGCATAGTAACAACTCAAGTTAACATTTTGCATACCATTCTACAGGCCCCACCTTCCTCTATTTGTAGAACTTTAAGTAAGTGAAACCATCTCCTATGAAATAATGGTAAAAATCAGCTAACCTAGTGATGAACTCAAGTTACCATTTTGCAGACAATTCACTATTAAAAATTGCTAATTTTATGATTGTTTAAAATTGTTGTGTAAATGTTCCACAACGGTTTAAAAATCGTCATGTAATTGTCCATCATAATAAAAAAGGTAGTTTATGTTTTTTAGTGACCTAAAAAGTTAGGTGATGTTATGGCATGTAATGAACACATCTTAGATGATGGAATCTTACAAAAACCGTTGTGCAATATTGAAGCTTTTATCACGATTTTTTAAAAAACTAGTTGTGCAAGATTAGTATTTTTACATAATGATTTATCAAAAAAACTGACGTGTAAGCCTCTTTTTCCAAAACGGTTTTTTCTGGAAACCATCATGGAAAATTAGTCAACAGAAAAAAAGTCAAATATCTAATTTCCCATAGGATGGCTAGTTTTGTTTCTCATCCATAAATCCATGGCCCTAATTAGAAAATCATATATTTACATTTGGCATAGTTTTTTACAACACATGTCAAATACACAAAGTTTACAATATATATTCAAATACACAAAAATTTTCTACTACTACCAGAAAAAGAATAAACTTATTTAAATAGTTTACTCATTCCACTTTAACCTCAAGTAAATCATCACCTATGTAAAAATTCTTTCTTGAAAGCTCGACGATGCCATTATCCATAAATAGTATATCCTGCATGTAATGTAAACAAAATTACTACATTTAATGTAGTCGGGTTGTCTTGGACACTTACGAAATTTATAAGCTTTTTTAGGTCAATGTGTTACACCTGCTCTTGTAACAACTTTTCAATCATTGAAAGCCCTAAAGATTTGTCAAAATAAAGAAGAATAAAACACAATATTTTAACATATATTTCAAATCTCGATTTGCAACAAAGAATCGTACTTATCAACTAGTAACTTTAATAAAATCTTGCCATCGTTTATTTCAAAGGGGATCAAACGAAAACTTGGTCCTCCCATGGTTCAACAAGTACCAATGTTTCCCAACATTGTATGGCACAAAGAATGCTTTCCAACTAGGTGCTTATTGTGAAAGGGCTAAAAGAGCTGTGCACTCTATTACACCATCATCATCTCTAGCCCTTGTAATACTTGAGATAATCATCGAAGATATGAAGCTAAATTGATCAGCTATGTCTCCACATTTACATTGTTCCATCATAAAACTACAATAAAATTAATGTAAAAACTTATTTTCCATAAGAATACAAGTCTACTTGATTCAAAAGAGTAAGAAATAATGATAGATCTACTGCCTTAGATATATCATTATACCGAGCATATAATAAAGATTTTATATGACCTATAAATAGGTGTCATTGCCAATGATTGATCCCGATATCAAGCATTGAATCGTCGATGTACTCCACAAGCTATCGACTTGAAGTCTTCTTAAAGTGAAGCAAAGTCAAATGTAGGCAGTGGCCTATTCGCAACAAGTTGAGCATACTCATTGGTTTGTTTCTATGCCTGAGGTTGCGACTCTTTGGATTTTGTAACGCCTTTCTTTTTTGGACGCTTCTTTCCTTCAACATCTTCAAGTATGCATCAAGGTGCCCAAATCGTCTTAGGCATTTCAACAACTTCAATTAACATTTTTTATCATGCAACAAAGCTTCCACCAGCTTCAACCATAGTTGTTGCTTCCATTGTTGGAAAAGGTAGTCATGCTACTTTGACTTTAGGGGTTAACGTGCATGGTTTCTTTGCCTAAAATTCTTCCATGGATTGAATCAGTTAGAAGGCTCTCCATTCATGCCTTTCCAATCACAACAAGTACATGGTCACTATGAATTGAATCATCGAGAAAGAGTTTGCATTCTTTATATTCTTTGGGCTCTCCATCTTTAGGTGACATTAGAGCTTGTTCTTCGTAAGCAGTGCAATTAGCTTTGAAGTTATTGCGTTATTCAATGCTTGCATCCATGAAGCTAATACCTTCTTATGAAACTATTGTGTTCACGATGCCTTGTAGTTATGAAAGTCACTACTTATTTTCCTAGTTTCTAAGTTGGCCACGAGTTGTAGTATTGAGACTACTTGATATTCTTAGATTGACCACGAACACATCCTAAATATTTTGGATTTTATAGTGTGCCATTAATATGTCATCGACACCGACAAATTCACACGTCCCTTGAGGTTGTTGCTCTTTGTACTCATCATGTAAAATAATAACAAATCAAGTTGTTCTTAATTAACATGTTTGAAGAATACCAAAATACAAATTAAGGATTTGAGCTCAATAAACTTACTTTCAATTGACCAATTTTTGCATATCATGGATCTTTGAATTATGTATCAGGACCTTTACATGATTTCATTTACAACTTTTCTCCTATTGGCCACACACTGGTCTCTACAAGCTGCTTAATTTTGCTACGTCATTAAAACATTGATAATAAAATTATTCATGTATGTAATAGGAGTAAGATGTTAAATAACCAATTTTTGCTCAAGTTTTCTTCATATTAATGGCCAACTTTTGAGCCGTATTTATTTTATTTTGTTATGGCTTTTGCATGGTTTGATATTTATTTGAATTCTTTGGAACATCGATACTACATAAATTTTCTCTAATCATTGTCTAATATATTGGGGCAGTAGTCAACTACTGTAGCAGGAGGATTTATATACTTGGATTCAAATCTAGAATGTCATAGAAGGGTGCTACCAAAATGACATGGAGAGCAGGCCTAAACCCTTTTGCTAATACTCTATAAATACTAAGCTTTTTTTCTATACCATTGCTCTATAGTGAAAGCTATGTAGATCTTTCTCTAAATAAGATTTTTTTTTGCTCCAAGTATTTACTTCTTCAATCTTGTATCCATATTGGAACGTGCTCTCGGCTAAGAATTCTAATCCAACTCTGTGGTGCATCTCCAGCATCACCCTTCAGTTGGTTTTTTTTTTAAATGTAACTTTAATTCTTTGTCCCTTTGACCTTAGGATCAGCTACAGGCTCATGGCTCTAGGCTCATGATCAATTGCTGGATTGAACTTGTTTTTTCTTTGTGGTTGACAAACTTTTTTTTTCCCTTTTCATGTTGTTGACAAACTTGTTTTTTCCTCATCGCTCTCTTATGACATTTTTACCTACTCTTAACCAAATCCTCATCCAAAACAATTACATACAAAAAATAAATATCATCATAACAATCATATGAAATTAAAACACAAACAAACAAAAACACTAAAACTAATCAACTAAACACATAAACAAATCAATTAAGTGTTCAATAAAAAAAAGCCAATTAACAAAACAAATTGGTAGAATTAATATATAAGTTAAAACTAAAACCAAAACTAAAAAACACTAAAATAACAAAATCCTAGAACTAACAAAACTAGGTTACAATACTAATTAAAGCTAATTTCTAGCACCATCATGCATAACTAACAAAAACGCATCAACAAAAAAAATTAACATAATTAACATTAAAAGTAATTATTTACAATGTATTAAATAAAGGAATTAAAAGTTAACTATCTAAGTTACAATACTGACGAACAAAACTAAACAAATTAAATTAATTTTGAAACTAAAATCCTAAATAATTAAAATTAAAATTATTTTACACAAATCCAAAATAATTACTAGTGAGTTTGAGCAACAAAAGACATGTATAATTGCATTGCCCACGACATATGTGATGAAAATCTTCTACAATCATCATTGCAATTTTTTTACAAGGAGATGACAATGGCTTCGCAGATGCACAAGGAGATGGCAAAAGAGAGAAAGTGGGTTGGAGAGAGGGAAGTTTGAGAGGGAAGGAGGGAGAGAGAGTGGGTTTGGTAATGGCGGGGTCTGACAGGATAGGGTGGTAGTGGTTGCATAATTAGGGTTTTGAGTAGGCTTGGCAAGAAAGAAAGGGTGCTGAGTCTTCAAATGGCCTGAGGGCACTAGTTGTCTAAATTATTGAACGCTTAACGATTTTTTAATAAAACTATTGTGTAAGCTTTAAAACAACATAATATTAAATAAGGGCTTAGATGAAGGTTTTTTAAAACACCTTGATGTAAGCTATAAGTCGGTGCCATTTAATATACAATGTAATTCTTACATTATAATTCATATAATATATTATATTATATATTGATATGAATATCGCTAATAATAAAAGTATAATTCTTAATAATATATTATTAGTTTATATTAATGTTAACATTAAATAATAATATTTTATGCTAATATTACAAAATATTTAATTGTACTTTATATTTACTATTGTAAATTTGTTTATTATTTTAAATTATTATTGTTGTTGTTGTTAGTATTATTATTATTCTATAACTATAATTTAATATTATTATTCTCATGCACATTAATATTTTAATATTATATTGATATTATAATATTATATTTCTAATATTATTGTTAATACTATTGTTATCCTTATAGATCAAATTAATATTTTATATTAATATGATTCTTATATTTATATTATAAAATTAATTAGTTATTATAGTCATATTGTTATTAGTTAATAATATTATAATAATAGTATCATTATAAGCTAAGGCTGAAACAGTTATGATTTAGTCCTTCGGATAGCTTACACGATGGTTGCCATGATAAACCATTGTGTAAGCCTTTCGAAGGATTAAAACGTTGTCACTTCAGCCTTAGCTTATATGACAGTTTTAAAATTGGTCAATTCTTTTCAATTCTAAGATCTTTTTCTCTTCTACCCAAGGTACATAACTCAAATGTTATGCATTTAATGGCCTAAAATTTATGCAGTATAGGTAATTTATTCACAAATTCAAATCTTTAGCATATATAATGAGTTAAATAAAGTGAGAATATAATGTATGCCTTAAAAATAACAAACAAAAAACATTGAAATAAAATGACATAAAATTAACTCACAAATGGTCACTTTTTCCTCTTTTTTTCTTTGGTTCCTCAACACATGTTTGTTTGACATCTTCATGAAGCAAGTAGGAAACACCATTGTCAAAATCATCAAACTCTTCAACAGGAGGCAATGCCTATATAAAGGATTAGATGTCTATGTAATCTTTAGCAACTTCTTCTCCATCAAGAACAACTCTTGGCTTCTTCGGCATGACTAAGGACAAGTCTAAATTATTGGGATCCATTGTATAAAAATCTTGGATTGCTTGTGATGCCCTAATGAAGGGATCATTTTTGCATCTCAATTGCTTAAAGTCAACCATCCTGATGTCATCATTATCAATCTTAACATTGTTATTGTTGGCTTTCTTACACTTAAAAAGTGCTATTCACAATCTACTGTAATAAAGCTCCTAAATATTGTCAATGAAACCAAAGTAGCTCATGCTCCCATATATTAGATTCTTCTCCTTTATAGAGGAAAGATGTATAGCTTTGGCAAAAAGAGTCTCACCACTAGTTTGGACAGGATGCTTTTTATCTCCTTCATGAGTGTAGAAGGAGCGTAACCATTTATGGAATATGATGTATACCTTGTAACTATCGATGATGGTACTTTAGCTAGGCTCACTAAGTCTTCTGAGGCAGTTTTATCTTATGATTCGGAGTATTTAGCATATAAGTGTGCTCTTATCCACTTCCGAAAGGTCTGATTATGTTCATCTTGCAACCGTTTCTCATTTATTACTCTATGTGAGTTTGCCTCTTTTAGTTCCTTTGTGTAAACCTCAATGAAAGACCCCACTTCATTGGCATTATGCAGGACATAAAGACAATCTTGCTTCCATTCCTTTCTATTTACTATTAAAGGACTGCCAATAGATAATCCTCCAGATTCAATGTTTATTTTCTTTGGCATCTGTATTGGTTGAACATTGGACAAATACTCGGACTAGAATTCAACTTGATTCCTCCGCTATGCAACTTTCTCCTATGCATCATTCTGGCCTGTTTCAGATCCCTCTGTTATTAGGAAACAAATTAGGGCTAATCTATATGAGATCCAATTGTGCATTTTCACGATCTTTAGTTTTCCATGGAATGTCAAACAACGTGCTAACTATTGATTCAAAAATGCTTTTCTCAATATGCTTAACATCCAAGCAATTGCAAATGAAAAGTGCCTTTCAACACAGAAGTTCATAGAAGATTGATCTCTTTTCCCAAGGTCCATCTATCTTTGGCTCATCTTTACTTCTCTATCTCATCCCAAGTGCTACTTCTACATTTTTTACCATTTCAAATACTTTTCACTTGTTAAAGGCTAGGGTAGGTCTCTTTCTTTAGTGTTACCTTCAAAAGTTTTCCTTTAGTCTTAATAACAATGATCTCTTGGCAACCATATTTTATGGGCAACAAAAACAATTTTCTTACCATTCTTCAACTGTTTGTAAGATGTTTTGTTTGTACGAATAGAATAACCAATAGAACTCTTTACCAAATAACCGAATAAATTGCCATATGCAGTAAAGTTGTCAATTATCTATATCAATATTGCACGAAGTTTGAACGTGTCTTATCAGTAAGCAAATCTAACTTTAATTCCATTTTCCCACAAGTTATTAGGTCATTGATTAATGGTACCAAGTACACATTAATGCCATTCCCTAGATAGTGGAAAACAAAAATCAATAGAGTCAACATCAAGAACTTCCACTTCATGCATATTTTTGAAGAGAGATTGTAGTTGACAAGTATTATGGGCCAAATGCTATGCCTACTATTCATGTTACCATGTAGGTTCATACCATCGACCAGCAAAGAGAAATGTAGAATTCTTAGATCTGCAATCAATTTGGGATGATTGGCTTCAAAAGTCTTCCATTATGGTGAACCTATCGAATATCTAGCATACCATCGTCGAACCATATGTCATGATGTCATGTCAAATTATTGGCATGCTCTACATTTTTGAATAAATGCTTCAAATGTGGTACTAGGGGAATGTACAACAACACCTTTATCAACACTCCCTTCATATCATTTTTTGACTCTTTTCCTTTCTTTCACCTTCACTTTTTATGAACTAGAAAATTATTCAAGACCTCATAATCCTTCCTATGAAGAACACAATTATTTTCACAAGAATGGATTTTCTTGTACTCTATTCCTAAAGAGCTCAAAGTGTTCCTAAACTTATACATACTAGTTGGTATTTATTACCATCTAAAGAAGCTTTCTTAGAAATTCCAAAAAATTTGTGAAACTAGAATTTGAACACCCACCAAACACCTTCAAATTCTATAATCCAACTAAAGTTGACAATTTTTTGAAATTTGTACACCCATTATACGTAGGTTTCTCGGCATCATTCATCATTGTCTCAAATAACTCTGGATGGTGGAAAAAGTGTTCGTCCAAAACATTTACCATATCAACCATATTGTCAAAATCACCTATATTATCCTCCTCCACAATAGGTTTCTTTCCTTTAATACTAAAATATGGATTAAAAAAAATCACTATAAAAATGTTGGGTTTACTAACTACAAACAATCCCATGTTGAAATAAGTGTCCTTTAATAATTGTAATTGAATGAGATTTATTATTTCTACATTGAACACAAGAACACCGAATTGTATCCCTTTGGACATGCGTTTTACAAAATAACAAAAATTCTTCCATGCGATTGGCAAATCGTTTGGTGAATCTATGTTCCCACATCCATATCCTATCCATTTTTGAAATCTTAAATGAAAATATACAATTCAAATACGTACAATTTCACAAATTGCATGCTACTTAATCAACCCATATAAATAATGCTTCTAAATCCACAATAATTTTCACAAATTCAACGTATTCATATATTGATCATATCTACCCATAAATTAATCATTCCCATCATATGAAAATAACAAAACATATCTATAAGTCCCAAAACTAATCATACCAATCGATATGCAATTTAGTCATATATATCAATAAATTTCAATATAAATCAATATCCTAATAAATTCAAAAATTAACAAAAACCCAATTAAGAATATTGAAAATAAAAATATTATTGAACTAGAAACTTACAAAGGGCGATGATGGAGATGGATGGAGCAGGATAGTTTCCTAAAAAACCATTGTGTAATGCAAGAGCTTAAAAAAACAATGAGGCTTACATGACGGTTTCCATAGAAAAATGTTATGCAAAGTCCAATCTTACATGATAGTATACACTAAAAACTGTCATGTAAGCCCAAATAAAAATCTGTGGTGAAAACTCCTATTTCCAAAATGGTTCTTGTATTTTTGGTGTGGCATGGCATTTCTTCCACTATTTAACATGATTGTTTCTGAATATTTTGTCATATAATTAAGATCATATAATAAACAATTTCTATAAGTGCTTCTACTGGTCCCACCTTCCTCTATTTATAGAACTTGATGCAAGTGAAATTGTCTCCTATTAAGTAATGGTAAAAATGAGCTAACATCGAGATGATAAATGCAAGCAAGTTAAAGTCCTTGTTAATAGCAAAAATCATCTAACCTCAAGATGATAAAGAGAAGTAAGTGAAAGAGAATCAAAATAACTTAAAGAATCAAAATAATAAAGAGGGAACACCAAGAATTTGTATTGGTTTGGCTGAAAATAGCCCACATCCACCTAATTTGATGGTCTATAATCTTTGAAAATGATTACACACTCGATGCCTCAAGAGAAAATTTTTATACCCTTATTATAGCCTCAATTCCCTATATTTATAGAAATCTAAGCATGTAAAATAATCTCCTATCATGTTACCCCTTCCCCCAAGGGTAAGTCTTCTCCTTCCACATGGATATAACTATCTTTCCACTTTTAACCTTCTCAAAGGCGTAACTTACACTGCCTTATCTTGCAACTTCTTTATCTTGTTATCGACTTAAGGCACGTTGTATGGCGACTAAGCTAGAAATTTTGATATTGATTGGTATTTTACACATACAAGTATATATAGTCGCACAAAAGTAATAAAAGGTGAAAGGGTTGTCGATCTCACAAGAATTATGTTTAATTGGACTAATTACCAAAATTGTCAATTCTAGAGATTATTTGAACAACCAATTAAAACAATAATAAAATGACAAATAAAAATACTACACTATACTAACCACTAAAATAAAAATGTTATAGGGATCCAATTTTGTCCAACTACTTCATAAAGCCTTCATTTTTTTCATTATTAGGTTGCCTAACTAAGAGAAAGTCAAGTATCTCTAGTCTATGTACAATCTTCTCCCGGTAGTCAAGTTGAAATATCCTTAATTAAAGAACAAAATATATTTCTATAATTGTCAATTAATTAGGTTTATTAAGATGTAGGTTTTCCTCTAGTCGCCACACAATGCTAGCACGTATGTTCCTATTATACTAGCAATCATTTATGTATAGCCTAACCTATAATTCTCTATCCCAAATTTATTATAGTTTTCTAATCAACTAATGTTAGACAAGATGCCATACGGAGTAAAACGTTGTAGTATGTTTTTGGAGATATTGTATCAATAAACAGTTTATTTGTTCTTCATATACTAAATGTTGTTCTCTTTACGTGTAACACCCACCATTTTTCATGTAATGATTAATGATAGTTATTTAACAACGTTAAGTATTTTCTTTATGATATAATGTTACTAACCTTTTATTTGAGAATTATGATAGGTGATAGTTATGAAGAATTGATGTACTCGAGGTGTTCATATCATTTGTGATGCATGTACAATAAATACTTAATGTTTTGATTGTGTGTAATGTGGTATGTGGTACTTCGGCAAGCCAAAATTTATTTTCTAGAATGGCATGTTGAGGGATTTAATCGGTAGGCCGAGCTTATAGCATCGGTAGGCCGAGCTTATAGCATCGGTAGGCCGAATTAAGCCATCAGCAAGCCAAACACTACTAACAAAAAAATCAACAAATAATTCTAAAATTTTTGCATTGATGACTAATCTAATTTATTGTGAAAATTCTAAATAATTGATATATTTTATCTCTTTCCTTATCCATGTTAGAGAAGGTTTGATTTTTAAAGATGATTTGATTTGATTTGTGATGAAGTTTCCTAATTTAAAAAGATAAGATTTGGTAGTTAGAGCAAATCTTGGATTTCTTTTATTTTTCTTATCTCTCCCATCATACACATATATGCTCCCTTATTAAAAAAAAAAATTCTGCTACACCTATAGAGAAGATTACCTTTTCTTTCACAACATTCTCACATTTACACGCAAATATTTTTCTCTCCCATAAGGATTTCTCTTAGACTCTCTCTCTCTTCCTCCCACGCTCTCTCTTTCTTCTTCTTCACTTCTTCACAATTTTTCTTCCCCTTTTTCTCCCTTATTTTCTTTTGAATATTTGAATGAAATACTTGGTTTTCGATTATATAAATTTAAGAGAATTAGAGAGGAATCGTTTCGAGGTAAGAATTCATTCTAGGTTACTACAGTAATTGTATTTTTCCCTTTAATTTGACCCCATAACTTTGTCTATGAATTTTCATTTACACTGAAATTTTAGTATGATATTTATGTATCACATATTTGATCTTCCTTAAAATTTCAAGTCAATTGGAGTTTTCTATGTTGAGTTATGAAATTTTTATTTGCTGCTACTCATAGTTTAATGGTTGCTGATCGGTATGTTGCACAAAAGTATAGTCTTCATTCATAGGGCAAATGAATTGTGCTTTGAACAAAAGCTTATAGAAACATTCATACATATGTTAGGTTATGATATGGAAAGTTTCGTGGTAATTTGATAAATATTTTATGAGTTCTTGAATTTTCTTTAAGATAGGTCTTTATGCTTGTTAAACCAGTGAATTTTGGACTTCTTCTTTTTGTGACCTTTTTGTATAGCTAAACTAATTTATTTGATAAGGAAACTTTTTGTGGTACTGCATTTATATGTTATTAGGTTGGCATAAAAATTTTAGAGTCAAAGTAAATTTATTTTAATTATTCTAGATTGATGAACCTATGTTGCTCACTACCTTATATGTTTAAGGTTTATTTTGTCTTTGAATTCTAATGCATGTTTAAATTGTTTTGAATTTATTTGAAGTTAAATTTTGGATATGTTAGAGTTTTAGGTGTCTATTGTATGCTAGATTTTTTTGAAATTATTTTAGGATATAGATAGTTAATTTTATGAACGTTAGTTAGGGCTGCTCACTATTTTGTTATTGCTGATTGATTCTATGTTATGTATTGTGTTACCTATTTTAGTTATATAAGGGTATTTTTATGGCTAAGGAAAAATTAGGATAATTCATGTATATGTTAATTATGTCACTACAAAGTCCTATGCCTTAATTGTGAGTAATTGAGTTATGTAACCTTAAGGGTCAAGAAAGTTGTTATATTTCAGGTTTGCATGAATGTCTATAAGTTGGTAAAGTGAATTTGTGTTTTTGTATTCCTTGAGATGGAAATATGGATGATGTTTTATGTTATTGAATGATTTCATGGAATAAAAATTTACTTTTTATATGGATATATAACATGAACATTCTTAAGAGGAGAGCACATCAAGACCGTGGTGACGTCATCTAAGATAAGGTTAAGTAAGCGAGTCAAGTAAGTACATTCT
>LNSY01369280.1:0-12566 GCA_002024485.1 Artocarpus camansi
GAAATATTATGGGCTAAAATTTTAACCAAACATGTTTTTGAAACTATTCCTATATTTTGTGTTTTTGAAAATGGCAAAAACATTTTCAAAATCAAAACCAAATAGCACCGTAATGTTCCTCAAAGTTTCACGTTATTTGGAATTGTTTATGCTAAGTTATTCAATTTTCATTCTCTATCAATCTTGGACTATTCGTTACTAATTGGTAAAAATTTCACAAAATGCAGTCTTTGTTCGTAGGGCAAACAAATCTTTATTCTCATGAAATTTTGCAAATATATTCATGTATATGTTAAGTTATGGTCTGGAAAGTTTCACAGTGATATGATGAATCTTGCATATGTTCTTGAACTTTCTTTAAGGTTAGGTTTTTTGGCTGTCTATTTAGTGAATCTAGACTTCTTGCTTGTGTGACCTTTTTGCATGGCTAAATGAATTTATTTGTTAATTAAACTTTTTGTGGTACTATATTTATATGATAATAGGTCGTCATAAAAATTTTAGGGTCATAAGAATTTTATTTTAATTATTTGAGTATGATGATTGTGTGTTGCTCACTGCTTTAGGTATTTAGGGTTTATTTGGTCGTTGAATTCTAATGCATGTTTTGAATTATTGAAAATTTATTTGAAGCTAATTTTTGGAGATGTTGAAGTTTAAGGTGTCTATTGTATGCAGAATTTTTATAAAATTATTTTATTATATAGATAATTTATTTTATGAATGTCAGTTAAGGTTGCTCACTATTTTGTTAATGTTGACTGATTCTGTGTTGTGTATTATGTGACTTATTTTAGTTATCTAATGGAATTTTTATGGCTAAAGAAAAATTAAGGTAATTCATTTATATCCTAATTACATCCCTGCAAAGTTTCATGTCTTAATTGTATATGAGTAGTGAATAATTGAGTTGTGTTTTCTAAATAGTTAGGCATATTTATGATATTTCAGTTTTGCATAAATAATTGTAAGTTGGCAAGTGTATTTGTATTCTTGTATTTTTTGAGATGGAAGTGTGAATGATGTTATATGATATTGGATGATTTCATGAAAATGAATATTAATTTTATGTGTGTAAATGAATGTATGACATGAACACACCAAGTAGTGAGCATATCGAAAACGTGGCGATGTCATCTAAGTAAGGTTTAGTAAGCAAGTCAAGTAAATACATTTTCGCCTACAACATGATAAGGTTTATGAAAAGTTTAAAATTTATGTCCATGATGATTTCTACGATGGTTTTCTATAATGATTTTATATAATGTTTTACTACGAAAGTTTGATGTACAAGAAGGCTTAATGCATGTTTTGATGATGAGGTATTCCAAAATTTAAAAATATATATGTATCACCTAATTAAGTGTTACACTCCTCATGTTTATGTCTATGTTTATGATGTCTAAAGTTGAACTTGTCATGTATGGTTTAAGATTAGTTACACCTCTTCTTTCATGATTGCGCGCCTACGATGAAGATAATGGTGCAACACTTGAGCCCTCAAAAATAAAATGAACGAAGTTTTAATATAGATAATGTTGATAAAAGATATCTTCTATATAAAACTGTGCCCAGTAAACTATTATGTTAATGATATTTATGAATATGATGATGCATAAAGATGTTCATAATATTTTTATGCCGTGAGATAGGAAAGTGTACTTATTAAGCTTTTGCTCACTTAGTTTATGATCATGTCATAGATAAAGGTAAGAAGATCATGGAATAGGTGAAGAGCAAGGACATGTGTGTGAGCTATGAATAATGGAATGAAAACAGCAGAATGCCAAGAAAGAATTTTAAAGTTTATGAACTGTGTTTTTATTTCTTTATATGTTTACTTTCTACATTTAGATATAATAGGACTTGTTTTATGTTTTCTTTTATTTTGCAGATGATCGGCCTTCCAATCATTATTGATCGGACTGTCAATATTGGTATCAGCCTACCGATTATCCTGTATCAGCCTACCGATCTAAGTGTTTTTTAGGACTTTGGTTATGCAAAACCTCGGACAACCTGCCAGTGGTTGAAGTTTGAACTACTGGTCATGTTCGGCCTGCCGGTTCGGAGTTTGGCCTATCGAACTGTTAAAATAGATTTTAAAGGTTGTTTTAATAAATATTTAAATTATGTTCTTATTATTTTGGTGACGATAAACTATTTAAATAAATATAAAAGGTTTGAAATATTTGTATTTAGTAAAAAAAATTTGTATGCATGGATCTTGGGATATATTTAATAAACTTTACTTTATTTAAATGGTTTGTCTTAAATAATGATAATAAGGATGAATGTAATGATATCTATAACATCCGTAAAAGGGCGATACATGTTTTAGGTATTTTTGTAATAAGAGGAGCAAAATAATAATTGGAACAAGTATCATATTTATAGTAGTTGGTAAGACTTCAATTCTATGTAAATAAGGCTTCTAAGTTCATGTTTAGGTCAAAATATGCATCAAAACGTGTGAAAAATGCATAACTTGATTTATGTCCACTAGCTTGTCGGTCTTGACCATCGGCTTACCGGTTGCACTAACGCACGTAACTCAAGTTACGCTCATCGATCGGCCAGTCTTGGTCAACAGCCAGCTGATCCTATTCAGTTCTAGAAGTTTCCTAGTTTCTTTAATATATGAATCTTTTATAAAGCCTTAGTTTTAATTTAAATAACCCAATAGAGAAGTTATCTAATTAAAACAGTCATACACAAATAACCCCATATCAAATAAAATATGTTCAAATAATTCAATAATTTTATTTTGGATTAATTCATAAATTAATTTAACTAATAAACTAATTATGAATTATTAAATCCAATCAACCAAATTTAAGCCAATCTAAAAATTAACATAAGTTATAAATTTATAAGAAAAACATAATGTATCGTTGTAGGAAATATTGTGAGCTAGCAAATGACACACAATGTACATATATAAAACAAGCTCATAAAATTATAAAGTGGCATGTCCTTGACACGAACATTTTGCAATTATCACTATATAACTATTCTACTAAAAGTTTAGAGCTACACTCTCAAACTATATACAAAATTATAAAACTCTAATAAGTTAACCATTCACAACATATTATAATATGTAACATCCCCATAGGATCCATAATCGATTTAATAATAAATTCAGTTTTATCTTCCCGAGTATATTTATCTTATGTTGTATTATCTAACCATTAGAATAATTACTATTCATAACCATAAAAAATAATATACTCTTCAATTACACATATGCATCTAAATGGTCGAACACTCTAATTTTCAATTACAAGATAATATCTATAAGAGAATATTGTTAACTCTACAAAAGAGTTATAAATTCTATGTCTATGAATAATGGTCATTCAATAGTCATATCTCTAATGCATCGATATGCATGCATTTTATTAATCTAGGATGTTATCTTTTGATACATCAAAAGACATAAATCAATAATATAGGCTTATTAATTTATTTTAAGTTCAATATGTAACATATGTGATTGTCTAAAGTGAATTGATTTATTCAAACGAAATTATTAACTAAATCAATTCAACTTTATTTCCAATCCAATATATTATCACCAATGACAATATATCATTGTCTCTAATCGTGAAGTCCTATTTTGATGACTAAGATAAGTCATCTCCCGTTAAAGATGTAAACAACATAATAATCTTAATATGAATAAAATGCCTAACTTTATTCTCTCGATTACGGATCTTTTATATTTATACCATCATCTTACGATTCATGTCTTCCACATAATTTGACTATTATATGCATGATTTTAAATGTTTAGATTTTCAATCTTAGACTCTAGTTTGTTTATCATTTATTTAATATAAATAAACGTCAAGATGACAAGATTTGATATATGACATAAATAATAAATCCTTTTATTGATTAAATGTATTAAAAACAATTAAATCATTTAATCCTTAAGGCATCAAGTCTAATAATCTTTTACTTGCCTTAAGTGAGTAAATGCGATATGTTATTCATCCCTATAGTCTCTACATGCTTATTGGAGGTCCATATAGGTAATGTTTTTGTGAAAGGATAAGCTATATTATCCTTGGATGTGACTAAACATATTGCCACACGCCCTTTCTCAATGACGTTTTTTATCACATGATACATCCGGTCTATGTACTTACTCATCTTGTGATATCCTGACTCTTTGGTATTGGCTATCGCTGCACTATTATTGAAGTATAGTGTAATCATCTTATCCATGCCAAGAATAACCTCAAGATCTTCAAGAAACTTGTGGAGTTATGCTATTTTTTTCGAAGTATCACTGACAACCACATATTTAGCCTCCAATGTTGAATCAACAATGTAACCTTATTTGACACTTCTCCAAACAATGACGCCTTTTCCCAGAATAGACATAGACCCAGAAGTCCCTTTTCTCGAATCTAGATAAGATTAAAAATATATATTTGTGTATCCAAGAGGTGTTAAATACTCATAGGAATACACTAACATATAATTTCTAGTCTTTCTCAAGTACTTAAAAATATAATTGATCGTAACCCAATGGTTCAGTCCCAAAACTGACTAAAATTGACTCATTATCCAACTGCATAACATATGTCAGACCACGTGTAAAGCATAGTATAATGAGACTGCCTACTACCAAAGCATAAGGCACCTTCTTCATGTATTCTTTTTCCTCATCAATCTGTGGGTTTTCCTTTTTAGAAAAAGTAATTCTAGATCTAAATAGTTGCCTACTTTTTTTTGGAATTTTGCATTACATAATTCTCTAGAATTTTATCTATGGAAGCTTGAGATAAATCTATCATTTTGTTCTTCCTATCTTGATATATTTGGATACCTAAAACAAAATTAGTCTTATCCAAGTCCTTCATGTCCAACTACTTAGTCAACAAAATTTTGATTGATGATAATGCCCCCACATTATTGTCAATTAGAAGAATGTCATCTATATAGAACAATAGAAAAACCGCATTCCCATTCTCAATATGTTTGTAAATACATGGTTTATCTATATTTTGTTCAAAATTTTAAGCCTTGACCACTTGGCCATATCTTGTATTCCAAGAACGGGATGCTTGCTTAAATCTATACATAGACTTTAGCAATTTATAAACTTTGTTCTTTTGTCTTTTGGCTTTGAACCTGTCTAGTTGTACCATATGTATGGTCTCATTAAGATGTCTGGTTGTATATTATCACCTAGGTCAGACAAATGTAGTGGCTGATACATTGAGTAGAAAGACTTCATGTTTGGCATTAGAAGATTAAAAATAGATAACAACAATTGGCGACTTCAACCTCTGGTACCATGAAGACTACAATCAAGTCATGGTATACAGTTTGGACTCTACACCGCTTCTTGTGCAATAGGTCAAACATAATTAGTGTTAGGATTCACATCTTCAAGGTATTCAAGTTCGAAGACAAAATGGGGAACAATTTCATTAATATAATATCATATCATATAAGACTCTTCATTTTAAGGACCGTTTAGCAGTATTGAATGCGAAAAAGGTTAAGAAAATAGTTATAAATGAAACTCATAAGTCTTGTTTTGCTATCCATCCTAGGAGTATAAAAAATGTTCCATGACCTTAAGAGACAGTTTTGGCAGAGAGGTATGAAAAATGATGTTTGTAAGTATGTTTCTCAATGTATTATATGCCTCAAGGTTAAAACAAAACATCAAAATCCTGCTAGAGAATTACAACTACTTCCTGTTCTAGGGTAGAAATGAGAATATATTGCTATGGATTTTCTTATGGGATTGCCAAGGATGAAACATAACCATGACATTATCTGGGTTGTTGTGGATAGGTTGACTAAGTCCGCACACTTTGTTTCTTTTTGGTCTACTTGTTTTAGAAAAGTCTTTGCTGAATTGTATTTTGAGCACATCATTTAACTACATGGGCTTCCATTATCAATCACGTCAGACATGGATCATCGTGTTTTAATTCTAAGTATTGGATAAATTTTCAAGAAACGCTAGGGACAGAATAAAACTTTAGTATTACTTTTCACAAAAAAAGAAAAAAAAAACCAATTTTCTTGCCCCAAAAACGCAGCTAAAACACATAAAAGACGCAACCCAAAACAAGTAAAAAATGTAGCCAAAAACACCAAAAAGGATAGTCCCTCTCCTTGTCCAAAGACTAGCTAAAAACATCAACTTGTGTTGAACCAACTTTAAGAGTTCAAGCTTAGTCTTTAATCCAAAAATTTGTATTTTTTAAAGAAATTTTGAAATAAGTTTTCTATAATCCCAACTTTGTTTTTGGTTTGGTTTTTCTTTTAAGTTTAATGCACGATTTTTATGTTCTATGCTGCTCATGTAAATTTCTAGCTTATGTTTATATCCATATTTTGTGTTTTGAGTTTTGTAATGTAAACTTTAATTAGAATGATTAAAACAATAATTATGTTGTTATTTTCATTGGATGTGTATGTTACAAACATATTTTTATTATTTAAAAACATACTAACAGCATGCTGAATATTTTGTCAATCTAAGTTTCAAAAACTAAACTTGATATGATTTAGTTTTTGTTCTGTATGTGGAAACTAACCTTTAAATCTTAACCTTCAGATCTGTGTTAATAAGTTTAAAATTGTTGTTTAATATTATTTTATTATTTATGTATGTTTTCCATGCTTTAAGACGGGAAAAATAAGTTCGGAATCAAACTTAGAGCTTGGAAGGTTCAAAAACGCAAACCTAAAATCTTCCAAGTTGCTAGAGGCAGGCAGGCTAATTACTTGAAGAAGCAGGCCGGTTGCCTTCTCCAGCCTGCCACTTGTGGCCTTTTTGAGGCGACTTCGAGGCAGACGAGCGGTGGATATAGGATGCTAAAAAAACTTCTCGTTTTCTTCATTTTTTTGTGATTTTTGAACCTTGTGCCCCATATATATTTATTTATTTTGAAGGAACATCTTGCATGTATCAAACACACAAGATCACAAAACACTAAAACGAAATATTGTAACCTTAATTTAGTACATATTCTTACGATCAAAACATAAATTAACACTCCAAGTCACCACTCCAAATATTTAACATATAAAATAAAAGCAGCTAACGGGGCACAATAGTTGTGTTCAAGGGCGGGTGGAAGCAGTACCGAGAATGGTGTCAACGGATTTGAGAGCCTGAATTGCCGCCTGAATATAGTAGCGAAGTGATCCAATGACCGGACCAAGCGGATCTGCCGCGATTTCCTCTTTGACATCGTCTTCCACAGACGGCAGTGGCTTCGTTGGATCCTCATCAAATGCCTTTGCTTGTTCAAGATATGCGTCCATACGCGGAGTCGCAAACAACCTCGTGTCTCCAACATCATCTCCTCTGGCAGCAAAACGCTGTCGCTCATGAGAGCTCTCAGAAGAAAGTGCAAATGGGCGTCCTTTCTTTTTGTAAATATCCGGCGATTCCATCAAGTCGAACAATTGTTGTAACTCAGATTTCAGCATCTCAAGCAAAGGACTTGGCTCATCAATCTCAACATCCTCAAGCGAGTTTTGCGCATCAAGCAGCTTCCTCTTAGCGTCTTCCAGCTTCGCTGCGTCAGCCATCACTCTTGCTTCTTTCATAACCTTTGCAGTCTTCACACGGTTTTCCTCAACAATCACTTCCTTCCTCTCTCTCTCCGCAGCCGAACCCGTTCGGGTGACGGTTGCTGTTATCGGATTCGCTTCAAACCGCGGTTTCCCCACAAGACCAGTACTGCACGTATTACACGTGATCAGTTTATATTGATCATCAAATCATCAAAATAACCAAAACTATAGTTCAGAACATGTATAGACACACACCTATAGGTGTAAGTGACTTGAAGAACATCCGAGCCCCTTCGACTATCAACCTCAGGGAGAAGAAGATCCACTATGACCTTGCGAACCTCTTTGTTGTAGAGATCACCAAAGGAAATAGTCACAGAGCGGCCGTTCTTGGTTTGCGGATAGTTTCCGGCAGACACATTCTCGATCGTCAATTCCTCATCGACTGGGGAGACGATCAGAGTCAAGTCCTTAACAACAATGGTGAGAAGACCAGCCAAACACTGAGAAAATGCAATGCTCAAGTTGTTCTGGTTTTGAACATCGGAGAAGGTTCCTGCATTGCTTTTGTTCGCGACCGCTTGTAGTACCTATATAATTATACATATATATATATATCGATCGAAAGACTGACGAATTAATTAGTAAAGTTATACAACATACATAGTGATCTTGTAAATTAAGGCTTAAGGGTACTTGAAGGTACCGTTGGGTCGTGGTCTGCACCAAAACCAAAGGTGTAAACCGGCACCTTGCTGACATCAACGTCGGCAGCCTTTCCTCTGTTTTCGGCACCGTCGGACATAAGCATTATAGCACCGACACGGCCGTCTTTAATACGGCGGTCTTCGAGCACTTTTAAGGCCGTTCTAAGGCCGTCGCCAATATTTGTGTTACCGCTAGCAACTAAAGCATTGACCTCCCCAATAATCTTGGCTTGAGAATCTTCAGTTATCTGGCGCAATGGGAATAACCTCTTGGAGTTGTTAGCGAATGTGACGACCGACAAGCGATCTATGGAGCTGAGTTTTTTGATGAGGAATTGCATTGCGATTGTCAATTTCTCTAACTTGCCTCCATCCCTCATGCTTCCGCTGACATCGATGACGGTCACGAGATCAACTCCAGGTCTGTCTTTGTTGTCTCCTGACCCAGTAATCTCCAACAAAACCTTAAATTTGGTCTCTTCAAGTGGTGCCTCTGGCTTGTTGATCACTGTCACCTGTGTCTTTCCAGCTACGAAAGCTGGAGGTTTCCCTGCTGAAGATGTATATTACCATATATGGAAAAAGAGATGAATCAATAATAATAATAATAACAACAAAAGCTTCGTTATAATGTATATGAACGTAAATAATTAGAAAAAAAAAAAAGTTAACCTGAAGAGTCATCTTGGGGCTTAACAATTTGCTCATCATCGTTGAAGCTCATTTTTGGTAAGAACACAAAGACAGTAGCAGTACAGTAGTAATAATCGAATTTGCTTAACTTTTCCTTCTCGCGTCTCAGCGATTTTAACTTCTACTATATGTAAGAGGCGAGATAGGAAAATTGTAAATAAACAAACTGCATTGACTTTCTTTCCAAAATTGGTAATAATTTATTGAATAAAAAACGAGAACGAAAGAAAGAATATTATCTTTTTTAGTTGCCCAGCGATCATGACCACAGCTGTCTATTTTTTTTTGAATAATGACTCGTGTGGCATATAAATTTAAGTAGAATATTTAAATAAAATTTTAAATTTTTATAAAAAAAATATTATAATAAAATAATTTAAATTGTAATTTAAATATAAAAACAAACTCACCAAGTCTACGGATAGACGAACTCCCTCTGTCCTCTTCCAATATTGATAATCTTGCCAGTTGCCCAAATCTTTTAACTGTTTTACCCGTTGAATTGACTGCTCGAAATAATTGAGTCTGTAATTTTCCCTTGTGTGGGTTCAACAGGTCCATAGTGTCTTTGTGTGGGTGGACCACATTCATTTTCAACAGGTCCATAGTGTCTTTGTGTGGGTGGACCACGTTGATTGTCAACAGGACCACATTGATTGTCAACAGGTCCATAGTGTCTCTGTGTGGGTGGACCACATTCATTTTCAACAGGTCCATAGTGTCTCTGTGGCCGTTCGATGGTATTTTTATTTTGTTTTTTTGTTAAAAAAAGTTAAAAATAAAAATACTTTAAAAAAATACTTGAATTGCCTTTAAAATTACGTTTAATTATATACAATGTTATATTTTTAAAAATAATTATTTTTTAATAAAAATATTATTAATATAAATAAAATCAACATTTAATTTTTGAAAACCTAATTATTAAGACCAAAAAAAAAAAAGAGTTTCTTTTATTTTCTTCTCCTTTGATGAGGAGAGACGCCAATGGTTGACTCACCCACGTCGACAACCCCACTCCTAACGGCAACTAGCCAAGCCTTGTGCCCCCTCTCAATGTCGACGGGCCGAACCATGCTGACTAGCCAAGCCTTGAACCCCCTCGCAAAGTCGACTAGCCCAACCCGACTAGCCAAGTCCCGCGGCCCCCCTCGTCGACAGGTTGGGTGGGCGGAGGAGGATGAGGAGGGGACAACGTTTTGTGTTGGGGAGAGAGAGATAGATAGATAAAGAGAGAGAGTAAGAAAATAAAAACAAGTGTTTTTTGTTTTCATTTGTTCTCTTTTTCTCTCAAATTTTCAAAATCTTTTTAAAAAAAATTTGAGTCTAAACCTCTTTTGTAGTATAGTGGTGGAAACTATGGTTCTAACTACAAACTCAATTACAAATAATATAAAGCTTTCACATACTAAATAACAATAAAAAATTACTACAGTGTAAAGTTTTTATATGTTATAATAAAAATGGTTCTAACTATTCCCACCAACTTCCAAACACCACTTAAAACATTACCTAACATAATTTGAAAATCATTTTTATGATACAATTTTTAAAAATAAAAAATTCTTTTTTGAAAAACGAACCAAACAGCCCCTATGTCTGCCCATTAATCATGGGGCACACGTGATTTTTTCACCAACAATGTACGTTGGACTCGAGCACTGAAATGAATTCCATATCTAACTTGCTTGTGGGGAAGTGAATTATCAACAATAATACGCTGAGATTAATTAATTCTTGACAACTAGAACTTTGGGATTCCAGCCAAGATATTTAATTTTGTTGGGCCGTGAGTGACCACGAGAAATTAGTAAACATTATGTCTATTTTAAGAGGTGAATTAAATTTTCGGGGATAAATTAATATTTGTCATTATTTTTCAAGTACCACTTATATGCTTATTTTTAAGATTACAAATGTTGAGAATTCTAAGATATCCTTTGAATAAATATCATCATATATTTAATTTTATAATAATTTTTTTTATTTTTTAAATAGTTAAATTGTTAAAAAAATATATACACACAATCTTTTATTTTTCTTATTATGTTACCGTATTATTTTACCATTCAATTTTTAAATTTTAAAATTTTAAGTACTATATTTATATTATTAAAGGATTATCATGAAAAAGTAGGCACTATAAACCTATAAAAAGACAAATGAAGCAGTCTAGTTATATATAAGTCTCTTTACCTTAATCATTGGTTGAAGCTTTGAATTAGCTTAGCTTTACTCGAAGATAGAGACATTATTCCTCTTTTTGTTTAAAAGAAAAACCTATAAAAGAAGATCATTAACTTAAGGAGATATATTTACATTGATATAACCACTAAATGTGACATTTTTTACATTACCATTTCTTTATACGTGGCTTATAAATTGATTTCAATTTAATAATCGAAATTGATTGGCAAAAATCTTGTAGTGTTTAAGAATTATATCCGTTGCCAAAGCGATATTTCTCTACATTTCTCGGAATAAATATCACGTTAATTACAAAAATGAATAGAAGTGTATAGATTATTGCACCTATAAAGCTGCTTTTTTTTAGATAATTTTCTACCTTCTCCAGGGCCTAGCTTCTCTCTTGACGCCGTTCTCGGCACCACCGTGGGATTGCACAATTTATATATATTAGACTTAGCCCTCTTAAATTAATAATAATTATCTACGTATTACTATAATATTAATAAAAAAATTAACCTCCAAACAATAAACCCTCACTTCGTTGTTCAGATGGGATCACCGTCATCGACGTTAATACCTCCACCTCGACATGAGTTTTTGCATAAAAATTATTTTTCACGTCGAACGGATCAAATTAAAGTGTCTGATTATATCACTTGTCTCAAATTAAATATATAGTTGGTATTAATGAATAAATGGACCATTCCACAATTTATAGACACGCCTAAATATGTCACCTTCGGTGTGCAGAATATTTGCAATAATGCATCGAAACAAACAAACACAAAAAGAAACGTGAAAAATTTTTAAAACGAAATTGAAAAGAAAGAAAGGACGAAAGAAATGATGGAGTCTTAAAAAAATTAGAAATTAGTTGTCCTTTCCAATATTAATATCTTGCCAATTGCCAGCATATTTTTATTGTTTTACCCCTTGACTTCACTACTCAAAATAATTGAACCTGCAATTTTTCCAAGTGCACGTGGTCCACTGTCATTGTCACCGGGTCCATAGTGTTTCTATTTGTGCACGTTAATCATGGCACGTGGTTTTCCCGCCGAGATGTAACACTGAGAATAATTCCACACCTAACTTCCTTGTCGGCTTTTGAATGGAATTTGGAAAGTAAATTTTGACCCAAAATTTTGACCCATAAATTTTGACCCATAATTTTGACCCATAAAAAAAATATTATAATAAAATAATTTAAATATTAAAACAAAGGTATCTTTAATTCTTCACATCTAGAACTTGGATTCTAGCCTAGCCATTTCTTTTTGTTAGGCAGTGAGTGACCACGAGAAATTATGCAACTAGTCTGTTCGGTTGGTTGGTAGAATAGTTAGGATAATTAATTAAGATTATTTTTATTATAATGTATAAAAATTTTATATTATAATAATTTTTTTATTA
>LNSY01369977.1:0-11614 GCA_002024485.1 Artocarpus camansi
ACATATATACTTATATACTTTGAAAAACATCATCATCAAAACATGCATAAACCTTTATACATCAAAACTTTCATAATAAAACTTCATGTATAATCATCATGGAAATCACTATACAATCATCATTAACATGGATTTCAAACTTTTATAAATTTCATCATATTACAGGTAAGAATGTACGTACCTTTTTAGCTTATTAAACCTTAATTGAAGATGGCGTTTTTGCAGTCTTGATGTACTCATTCCTTGGTGTGTTCATGTCATACATTCATTTACAAATTGAAAATTAATTTTTATCCTCATGAAATCATCATCATTCATGCTTCCATCTCAAGAAAATACAACAAAAAAAATTACACATTACTATCTTATAATGTTCATGCAAAATTTGGAACATTAAAAATCTGCCAAACCATTAACGCTTTACAACTCAATATTTCACAATGCACATATGATAAAGATGTGAAACTTTGCAGGGACATTAGTAACATATATATAAATTACCCTAATTTTCTTTAGTCATAATAATTTGATTGAACAATTAAAATAAGTCACACAACACACCACACAATTCTACCAGCAATAACAACACACTGAGCAGCCCTAACAAACATTCATATAATAAAATATCTATATCACAAAATAATTTCATAAAAATCCTACGTGTACTAGACATTGAAAACTACAACATATCCGAAGATTGGCTCAAATAAATTCAAAACAATACAAAAAATGCATTAGAATTTAGAGGCAAAAATAAACTTCATATAAGAAGTGAGCAACACAAAATTATCATACTCCATTAATTAAAATAAAATTACTATGACTCTAAAATTTATGTGGCAGCCTAATAACATATAAACACAGTACTACAAAAAGTTTCATTAGCAAATGAATTCGTTTAGTCATACAATGGTCACATAAACAATAATTCCATAATTTACTAATTAGACAGCCATGAAACCTAGCCTTCAAGAAAATTCAAGAAATCGTAAAATATCCATCAAATCTTCACAAAACTTTCCAGTCCGTATCTAAACATATACATGAACATATCTATATAATTTAGTGAGAGATAACATTCGTTTGCCTTTGGAACAAAGACTGCCTGTTTAGAAATTTTATCGATCAGCAATCATAAAATTATGAGTAGCAGAGAGTAAAAATTTCATACCTCAGCATAAAAAATTCCAAATAATGTGCAATTTTGAGGGATAACACATAACACATACATATATAATATCTTGAATTTTTAGAGCAAACAAAAATTTATAGACAAAGTTATAGGGGTTGGATTACAAGATGAATAAAATTTCAGAAATGCTTAGAACGAGTTTCTTACCTCAAAAATAATCCTTCTCAAGCTTTCCTTGAATTTGCCCAACAGAATACTCAATATTTCATCCAAATATTAGCAAGAAAATAAGGGTAAGAAGGAGAAGAGAAACCGTAGAGAAAGAGAGGGAGTGTTTCTGAGAGAATTTTTTTTTTGAGAGAAAAGAAGAGATCTACATGAAAAAATAAGAATTGTATGAAAATAACGTTCTCTATAATGTTAACAAATTTTTTTTAAAAAAAATGGGGGATTCACGTGTATGATAGAGAGCATTAAGGGGAAAATCAAAAATTGCTACACTTACCATATTTCACAATTTCAAAATAGTAAATCTAATCAAATACCCAATCATTCTATTGCCTAAAATAAGGAAAAAGGTCAAAAATATGCTAATCAATCAGAATTATTCATCCAATCATATCCAAATCATCAATGCCACAATTTTGGTAATTATCTACTAATTACTCATTAGCTTTTTTTGTCCTGTTGGTGACTTACTTTGGCCTTCCGAAGTCGTGAGGTCCAGCTTGCCGATGAAATCCACCAGCCTGTTGTTCCATGAGGGATAATTCAGCCTACCAAACTTGAAGGATCGGCTTGTCGAACTGACATATACACTAAAATATAACAAAACATTAATTAATTCCTAACTAAATATCAAGCATACAATGTAAATGACATGAACACCTTGAGCACACTAATTCCACGTGATCGTTACCTATCTCATACTTAAAATAAAATAGTTAGTAACATTATATCTATATCATAAGGGAAAATACTTAACATCATTACTCATCTAACAATATTTGCTACATGAAAATTGACAGGTGTTATAGTATATCCCTTCTCCATATATATGATATGGTGTTTATTTTAGATTTAAAATAAATTAAAATTAATTGAAAAATAACTAAACGCTTAGATATAAAAAAGTAGAGATAATTGTTATCTCAATCAATCTTTTTCATGTAACTTTTGCAGAATACTCCAAGACAAAATCTAAGAGTTCTTCTCTGAAAAAAAAAATCCTGATATTTCATGTGTTGAGTAAATAGTAAATTTAAAAAAGTGTGAGGTTAATTCATTCTTGCAACTTTGATACCCACTCGTCTTTTTATTGGTGTAGAGGCCTAGATTGGAAGATCATGATATTAAAAAGGAAAGCTAAGATACCCTAATAGCCTTCAAAAGGTTTGTAAAAATTCTCAATGCTTTCTATTATTAATTAAAATTATATATCTATGCCCGATGAATAAAGTTTTTAGAACATTTTTGTTTGTCAACAACTCGTTTCTGCTACTGCATTTCATATTTAATTCCAACAGTTTGCATGTTAGTATTTGTTACTATTGATATAGGTTAAATTTTTGTTTCCTTTTCTTCTTGTAATTATCTTAGTTTTGCATGTGTGCTTGGTCTCGTACGTCTAAATCTTGTCATTTAGTTAGGAAAAGTCTAGAACCTATTGTACTACCTGTTTTATCTATTGTGTCTTCATATTCAAATAAAATGGCTGATGATGAAAGTGTTAATAATGATAACATGGTTAATCAATAAATCATCAATCCTGTTGTTCGTTAATGCTTGATTATTTGTAGCTACCTTGTGAATCCACTCCATCGTGTCTCGTTTTCCTCTTAATGCTCATAACTTTAGGTTTAAGCCAAGCATGATTAATCTAGTTCTAACTTTTTATGGTTTAGAAGATGAGAATTCATACTTGTATCTTAAAGAGTTTAAAGATGTTTGCACTTCTTTCACTGATCAAGATGTTTCAATTAAAGTTGTTAACCTTAAGCTTTTCCCTTTTCATTAAAAGGTCAAGCTAAAACTTGGCTTACTTTTTTAAAACCAAGGTCAATTGGCACATGGCAAGGATTGCAAACTTAGGTTTTGAATAAATTCTTTCCAACTAATAAAACCAATGCTCTAAAGAAACAAATTCAAAAATTTCCCAAAAATGCAAAGAAAATCTATTCTCAATGTTAGAAATGTTTTAAGGATTTGTTGAACTCTTTCCTACATCATGGCTTTGAAAAAAGCGTTACATAAGTTTCTTTATAAAGGGTTAACTTTTGAAACCCTTCAATTTATTGAAACAATATGTATGGAGAATTCCTTGATAAAGAACCTAATAAGTGATAGATTTTCTAGATAATGTTGCTAATAACTCTATATACTGGCAATATGTTAATTTTGAAGGCTCAATCAGGTCTAATCTTGCTAATGCTTAAAGAGATGTTCATCAACTTAGTCAAAAGAATAATCTAAATGCTAAAATACCATGTTTGGCTAGAAAGTTGAAGTCATGGAATGTAGGAATATTTAGGAACCTAAAATTAGAACTTTGTGTAGTATTTACCAAATTCTAGGACACTCTACTTTGTTAAGGAAGAGACCCATGAATAGGCGAATTATACAAATCAATTGGACCTAGTTAGGAAGCCATATCCATCTCTACATTCCAACATGTACAATCCATAATGGAGGAACCATCGTAATTTTAGTTAGAGAATGATCAACCATAGTAGCAATTTCAACCACCACTGCCATAACCACCTCAAAATTCTCAAAATCATTCACCGTTTCCACAACAACCTAAAAATCAATTTTTATCGAATCCACAAATTTTTCAAAAGCCTCCACAAAATTTTCACCTCCTTAAAATCTTCATTCATGAGTCAAAAATCTTGAAGATACTTTCCAATCATTCAAATAAGCTTAAGAAGCATTCATTCAAAAGCAGGGGCCTTACAACACTCGTACTTCACAATACATTCACGAAATTAAAGAGTCCATTTCTAAGCTTACTTATTCACTTTTCATTCAAGAAAAAGACAAATTTCCTGCTTAACCTATACATTACCCATCTATTAATAAAGTTGACTCTTCTAGTTCACCACCACAACAATAAACTATTAATTTTATCACAACTTTTTGAAGTGGTAAAGCCATTGATAAAAGAATTCTTTCAAAAAGAGCAAAAGGTTAATTCAACTTTGAAAAATAAAGACAAAATTAATAATAATGAGAAAAATTCTAAAACTAAAAAGATTGTTTCAAAAGACAATTTGTTCCAAAAGTTCCTTTTCCTCAAGCTTTACTTTCAAAAGAGAAGTATGACAAAAATGTTGGAATTTTGAACTTTTCAAGCAAGTCAAAATTAACAATCTACTTTTAGATGCAATCAAACAAGTCCCAACTTATGCTAAATTTTTAAAGAGTTGTGCATGATCAAAAGGAAGCATAATATAACTAAGACTGCATTTTAGGTCAGAGTGTTATTTCCATCATACAATATGATTCACCATCCAAGTTTAAAGATCTAGGTTGTCCTATAATTTCTCGTATCATAGGAAACACTCAAACTGAACATGCATTGTTAGATCTTGATGCTAGTGTCAACCTCTTGCCTTTTTATGTTTACCAACAGTTAGGTTTAAGTAAACTTAAGCCAACATTTGTTACACTTTAGTTAGTTGATCATTCTATAAAAATTCCAAAAAGGGTTGTTGAGGATGTGTTGGTTTAAATTCATAATTTTTACTACACAGTAGATTTTACTGTTTTAGATACATAACCTGTTGCTAATTCAAATGTTTAATCCTTATCACTTTTGGTCATCCATTTCTTACAACTTCTAATACTTTGATTAATTATAGAAATGGAATTCTAAAATTGTTGTTTAGAAATATGACCTTAGATTTCAACATGTTTAATATGGCGCAACCTCCTGTTGGCAATTGTGAAGTGAATTTTGTTGAGGGAAGTACATTTGGTACATCTGTTGTGCTACCTGATCCCAAATTTGACTTGTTCAATACTTTTGATTCAAAAGTCCCATCAAAAGTTGAAAACTATCCCATGCATATTTTAACTAATGAAAATTTTGAGGTTGAGAATTCGATTTTCAAAGAGAGTAACATTTGGGAACCTAATTTTTGAAAAGAAGTCTTTGAAGATGAACATATAGATGAAGAGGAGCTTGAGAAAAGAGTAGGCAACTTAAGTTTATGAGATTGTTGTCTTCTTAGAAGACTTAGGCCAAGCAATTTTCCACCACCAACCATCAATCTTGTCAACTCAGTTTTTGAAGATGAAGTTGTAAATCTTAGTTTAGTGCTTGTATTTTGTTTTTGTATTTTTGTGTCTAAGTATTTTTGTCTTTGTGTGTTGTGTTTTTGTTTGCTATGTTTTTCCTAAATTTTAGAAAAAATAATTTCAATAATTCATTCAAATGGCTGAGTGATGGAGGTTAAAGTCATTAGGATTAGTTGGAACTTTGCATCAACGACCTCTAGATATGGATTTTAATGAAATAATTAAAATGAATTTTTTTTATCTTTAGAATTTTCTTTAATATAAAAAACACAAAAATTAAAAAAAGTTTAAAAACAACAAAAAGATTTAGAAATTTAAAATCAGAAAAAATGTTTTCTTTTTCTTTGTAGATAAGTGTCATTTGTTTTCATCATTTTGATTTTTAGATCACTTATCCTAATTACTATTTTGCCAAGCATGGAATAACTCTCACACATGTTCATATAGTTTCCATCGTCCCTAAATAGTACTACATTATTTGTCTATAAGCCATTCACTATACACTAAAGCTTAGAATTCTTAGTTCTTTTTCTCTCTCTAAGCTCTCGAATTCTCTCTGCCTTCTCACTAGATCTTTAAAGCTTTCCCCAAAAATTTCAAGAAGACCTTCAAAGTTCTTTGATCTTTAAAAACTTTATCTAAAAAGTTCTTTAACTTTTCTCTCTTAATCCTACAAAATCTTCTCAATACTCTCTTAAATACTCTCATAGTCATTTAAAGCAGTCACATCTCTTTCAAAGCTCTCAATTCACTCTCAAGAATCTCATTTTTTCTCTCTCGTCAGGTATCCTAAATATGATCACCTGAAGAAATACTTTCCTCCCTTATTTAGAAAGAAATTAGACAAAAGTATAAAGCTCGAATCACTTGCTTGTGGGGTTCTTTCTCGTTTTGAACTTCCAATTGAGGTAAAAATGTATATAGAAGTTCTAATTTGTCCTAGTGATGTTACTAATAAGGGTTTGTCTAGAATGGGTCTAAGTCTGTGTGCTAAGAAAAGGGGATCCCGAGCTATATCATCTTAATGTCTTGATTGTTCTCATCAAAGTTATGAGGCTAAGTGTAAATCAAAAGGTCTTGTGTCTACGACTAGGAAGGATAAAATACTCTTATGTAAGGATGGACTTTCTAAGGAAAACTTAGATCACCTTCAAGATTCTATTTTAGACAATCATAGCGGATATGTTCAAGGATCAATTTGTGGACTTTGGTCTCAATTTCATGAAGAAAAAGAATGTCTAGGGAATTTAACGTTGAAGAACCTAATTGTTCACTTCGCTAGAAACTTACATGGAAAACAGTCTCTAGGTCGATCTAATTATAAGCAAAATCTGTAAAGTGTTTTTAGTTCGTGTATTTTTTTATTTTCTTTAAAAAAGTGTTAAGAATTTATTTGAGAATATGAACTTGAGTTTTTATTCATTCTCAAATCAATTTTTATTAGAGAAAAAAATTTTAAAAATTAAAGATAAAAACATTTTTTTTTGTGTAATTGTTACAATCCTTGTTTAATAGTTATGTTTATCATGTTTGCGTTTAATATTTTTATCTTATCTATTAGATGAATTATTTTATTCAGTGGATATTTTTTGTGTCATGTAAGTTTTGGCTTGGTCCGATTTTATAAAATGTTGAATAGTTCTTGTCGGGGAAAAATTTTCAAAAGTTCAATAGTTGTGTCACATCTATCTTTACTTGCCCATTTGTCTTCCATCTTACTCAATTATATATTTTATCTCATTCATAAGTTAGACTTTTAATTAGAGCATGGCAAATGAAGTTTTCAAGTTATAAAAAAAAATTCTAAACAAAAAGAGTTTTCAAGTTTTCAAGTTCTTAGAAACCCTTATAGAGTTCTCGTCTTAGTCATCTCTGAATTTCAAAAACATATGTGTGTTTTGTGGTTCTAATCCATGAAAGGGTGCTGACTATTTGAAAGCCACGTTCCATTTAGGACAAGTCTTGGCTAAGAAGATGATAAATCTTATGTATGGAAGGGGCTGACTTAGTTTAATGGAGATTGTCATAGTCGAAGCCAAAATAGGAGGAGTCTTGGGTAATATCCCATGTTTTGTTGCTCAAAATCATCTTTGTAGTGAAACCATAGCAACCGAGAAAATAGTCAAAATATCCCTACGTGTATTAAAGCCATGAATTGTCGCCTAAATGCTTTCATTTTTTTATCGAGAGGAATAGGAACTTTAAAAGAAATGTTTATCATTGGTAGTTGGAGTCTGTTAGGCATTCATTCTTAAATAATAGGTGTGCTTATTATTAATAGGCTCTTTGATGATCTTTTAAATTTTTTAGATAATGTTGTGGATCAAAAGATTCTTGTAGAGTCAAGAAGAAAGTTTTTTATCTTTACTCCAACTATTGAGAAATTGCTTGAAAAATACAAGTCATCACTCCTAAGACAGACACTACAACTTCAAAGCTCAGCAAGAAGTGAAAAATAGATTTGGATCTCTCTCTAAACTTTTTGATCTTTTAGTTTTACTTACAGCATATTCGTTTGTATATTTTAAATAACTGCACTTGTATAGGTGTTGTTTCTCTTTCTTTACAAACTTATTAAATATTGGGGACAATTTTCAATTTAGGTTGGGGCAGAGAATTTGTGTCAAAATTTTTAAAATTTGTGTTAAAATTTTTCAAAATTTTGAGTTTTTTTTGTGTGTTTAAAATGAGACTTGTTCTAAAACCAAGTGTTAAAAAAACCTAAAAATTGGAAATTAAAAAATAAAAATTGATGTACAATTGGTAAAACTTCAAGATTCTTGTTTTAATGTTAGGATGGTTGAGTGGAGGAGTTAGTCTTGAAACGAATCCCGTTTTGGCCTGAGAATATAATATTTTGTGTGTTCATATATTTTCATTCATACTTATGTTCTCCATATTGTGTGCATGCATGAAAATTTAGGATAGTTGAGTTATAGAGTCTTTAGTATTTTTGAGACGTGTCCAATCATGTTTGTAACATATTTCATTTTGTTGTGTGTTTGTTTGTATGTGCATCAGATAAAAAAATAAAATTGAAAAATATATAAACAAAATCAAAAAATTTGAAAAACCTAAAAAATGTTTTCTAAATATTTGTTTTCTTTGTTTTTGTTTTTCTTCAATGTACCTCCCATCCGATGAAGAAACCCATGGTTATATCATGGCTTGTTATAAAATTTAGATATTGCTTAAGCTTATAATAATATCTTGTGTTAGCCTTATATTTAGGTTATGATTATTCAAAAATTTGAGCACTTAATCTTAAACTTTGATTTGTTGTACTAATTTAGAGGCAATTGACATTAATAAAACCTAGTCTATTTTTGTAAAATCTTATAATTTGTTTGAATCCCTCTCTAGACGAAATCCTAGGTAGTACTAAGTTAAGGACATAATTTAAGTCATCTTTGGATCGTTTAAGTTTTTCACGCTTACCTGTATACATTTTATATTCCCAATTACCCTGTTATGCTTAATGTCTTTTTTTTTTTGGTCACTCACAAACTTGTAGCCTAGCCTTTTTAATAATTTCATCTCCTTTCTTTTTACCTTTCGCTCATAAGGCATATGACCTGTTTGAATATATTTTTAGGACATATAAAAGTTATAGGAGGATGAGTAGGGTTTAGAAATTTTGTTATCTTTGTAATTCTATTTGTTTTGTAATTTCAGCTATTTTGTAAGTTAAAAAAAATCAAAAAATAAAAAAATAAAAAAATAAGAAAAAAGAAAAATAAAAAAGTAGAAAAAAAGTCAAATAAAAAGTGTATGACAAGTGAAATTTTACTTTATGTTTGGGTTTATTACTTGGGTATTAATTTGTATATTTTAAAGGTTCAAGAATAATGTAAGTGTCTTATGAATGAATCAAGCTTCAAATTTACCCTTCATCTAACCTTTTTACCCTAACTTTACATTACAAGCTGAATAAAGTCCTGATGGTCCTTACTATATTGTTATTCTACATTAGTAGAGAGAGGAATGAAGAACAAACCAATGAGATTTCATTAGGATAAATTAGTTTATATTAATGTAAATTTATTTGGTTTGTATACAATGATTAGTGATAGAATAGCATGCACACATGCGGAAAATCCATCTTAAATATGGGACATGCCCTTGAAATGAATCATAAACTTGAATAATTTCTACATTTTATTTTAAGCCCTAAATCTGAAACAACCTCTCAAGGCATTCTACAGGGAATCAGAAGCTGTTGAAAAATCAATCATTTTGTTTGTTTTAATGTTTTGTCACTTTAATTGTTGGACTAGCAATAAGCTAGGGGAGTGTGATGAGAGTGTGAAAATGCACAATTTTTTGAGACTAAATATTATCATTTTGCATTCCCATTTCTCGTTTAATCCCTTAATCATAGGATTTATGTTATAAATAGTATTTTAGTATGTTTGTGTGAAAATATGTTTAAAATCATGTTTTTAATATGTTTTTATGTTTATAAGTTAATTTAGGTTTCTAGAGAATAATTTTAAGAGTCTTTGTTTGTAAAATATTTGTTTTAGTTAAAATCGATCAAGTTTGGTTTAGTGTTTTTATGCCTTTAGTGCCTAAGTATTTATAGTGTGTTAATATGTTTCATAATATGTCTTTAGTGTGTTTTTATGTTTAATAATATTTTTAGTAATTTTTAATATTATTTTTATGTGTTTAATAATTAATTAATTTAAAAATAATTAAAACCATAAAATAATCTTGCATGATTTTATTTTTAGTCTTAAAATAAGTTTTTAGTTTGTAAATATGTTTTAAAATATTTCTAGTAATGTCTAAAAATATTTTCAAGTCTTAAATAATATATTTGTGTGAAATTATTAGGGTTTGTTAATTTTAAAATTTTGCATTTATTTTTAGTGTGTTTTATTATAAACTAAATATTTTTAAAATTATTGCAAATATTATGTTTGTAAAATAATTAATTTTAGTTTGTTTATTTCATTTTAGATTAGACAAAACAAGAAGAAAGATGATGTAAAAAGAGCAAAAACAAATATCAAAAGCATCAAAAATCAAAAAAGAAATTTAAATTTAAAAGCAATGACATGTGGTTCCTCCAAAATTGTCGGATAAAATCAAAGCCATCTATGCATCCTAGCCCTCCCTTGGAATCCACTACGCTTGAGTTCACATGAGCGCGCCTTCTTGTCCATCAAATTAGCATACGTGAGATGTTAAACATGTATGCCCTAAGGAGTAAAAATATAATATATTTTTAGAGACATTTTTATAAATAAAGAGTTTATTTATTATTCATGTATCAAATTGTTGTTCTCTTTATGTTCATATTTGTTGAATGTATAATAAGCAAATAAAAGTCTAAGACTGTCGGTCTAAACCTTTAGAATCAGTCATATGATGGACCGATTATACGAAATACATGATTATAAACATGATAGTCTAAATTGTAAGATCCGCAATCAAGGGAATAAAGTCAGACACTTTATACGCGCAAAGATTGCTATGTTTTCTATATCCCTAACGGGAGATGGTTTGTCTTGACCATAGAAGGTAGACTCCACAAATAGAAATAGTGGTGTATTGTCATAGGTGACGATGCATTATATCAAAACATAAAGTGTAATTGATTTGGATTAATAATTTTGTCTCCATAATTCAATTCACTTTAGATAATTATATGTGTTGTATCTTAATCTTAAGATGAATAGTAGGCCTGTTGTCTTGACTTATGTCTATTGAAGTACCAAAGGGTGACATCCATAATTTATGTTGGTACACATGCTGGTACATTGGAGACATAACTCTTGATAGCGTAAACCTGTGATTCATAAATACAAATCCATAGCTCCTCTTTAGGAGTTGATGATATGCTCTAATATGTATTATCTTGTAATTAGAAGACTAGAGCGCTTAACCATTTAGATACATAGATGTAACCGAATGATGTATTGTCTTTGGATGGTAAGTTCTCCAATGGTGAGATAATGAAATGTAAGAGAAAAATAATCACGAAGGTAAGAAAGAATTTATCCATAAGCCGATTATGGATATCCTGTGGGGATACAATACATTATGATATGTTATGGGGACTTAGCTATTTAGGCTTCGTAATTCTATATGGTTCGAGAGTGTAGCTCTAAACTTTTAGTGGAGTAGCGTTAGAGTTGATAATTATGAAATGTATATCTAGGATATTGGGTT
>LNSY01370070.1:0-12617 GCA_002024485.1 Artocarpus camansi
AATTTTACAATTAATTGTGATATAAAACTCATTTTATGGATATTATGCACGAATTTTTAAGTGATGAAACTCATAAAATCTGTATTCAGCAATATCTAACATTGTATCACATTTGCCATAAAGATTGCAATCAATATCGTTCATTCACACTTTATCGTAATTTTACAAAAATTACAATTTTTACAAAAAAAAAATCACATTTTTAAGAGTAAATTCATTCCTTAAACCCAATTAATTATTAGGTTTTATTAATGAAATTTTTTCAGTCATTACAATCTACCCCCGTTAAGAATTTTCGTCCTTGAAAATCAAAACAATTCGGGGTAGCATTTTCTCATTTCATCCTCTCGTTCTCATGTTGCTTCTTTCACTTGTTGGTTGCGCCATAGAACTTTGACGAGAGGTATCTTTTTGTTCCTCAACTCCTTTTCTTCTCATGCTAATATTTGAGCCGGCTTCTCTTCATAAGACAGGTTCTCCTGTACGTCAATTTCTTTTGGTTGTAGAACATGCAAAAGATTCGGTACATACTTCTTTAGCATGGATACATGGAATGCGTTGTGTACCAATGCTAGATCAAAGGGTAAGGCCAACTTATAAGTTACATTGCCAACCCACTCTAAGATTTTAAATGGTCCAATGTATCTTGGGCCAAGCTTTCCTTTCTTTCCAAACCTAATCACTCCCTTTATTGGTGTCACCTTTAAGAAGACCAAATCCCCTACTTGGAATTCCAAGGGTCTTTGTCGCCGATTTACGTAACTCTTTTGACGACTAAAAGCAGTTTCCATTCGTTGACGGATTAATTTCACATCCTTCATCGTCCTTTGCACGAAATCTGTAATTGATGTTGTATTTTCTCCTGTTTCATGCCAATGAAGTGGCGATTTGCATCTTCTTCCATAAAGAGCTTGAAAAAAATTATATATATGAGTAGCTTTAATATATGATTGTATATTTATAAATGTTATAAAATATATATATATGTATGGATCATGAGGATATGTTCATCAAATTATGTTTTAAAATTTAAATAATTTATCTTAACTAACGATAACAAAGATGAATGTAATGACATCTATGACATCCGTAAGGGGGCATTACAGAAAAACTAGTGAGAATGAGTTGGGCCATACCAGACCCACATTTGTACGCACATATAGTATTGGCATAAATAAAATACAACCATAGTTCAATCCAAATAAACAACGATTAAATAATACATGCCTTAATTCAACAAGCAAATAGCTTAATTAAAAACTACTAAGGTTTATGCAATCGATCAGTAGAGTTCTAGTTAGCAGTATGCTGTGAACCATCTAGAGGGGAGTTTTAAAACAAGTAAAAATTATGAGTAAAAGGCTCAGTAGGATTTGAATTCTAAAAACATTGACTTAAATGAAAGAAATTGCATTAATACAAAAAACTATAAAAAGGTAGTAAATAAAACCAGTTATTTACATGCTTACCATTTCGGTACAATGGTCATCTGATATCTAGTTTATCAGTTTACTATGTGTAAAGCCATCAAAAATCACCATTGTAGTGACCCAGTTGGGTTCCAAGACTTATCTTTAAGGTCACTCTTTGCACGATCTGATCTTTGAACGTGGCATCAGGCACTGATGTCTCATTCCTAATGGAGTTCTCAACTCATTTGGTACTAGCTATTGTAGTACTTATATCCTTACTAGAGTCTCATGCACCGAGTTTTCTTATTTTCATTCATTATTCAGTTCATTATGATCATTTCATTATTCAACGATTACTAAAAATAACCAAATAAAACATCACAATCATTCCTTAAAACATTTTCAAGAAAACACTTTGTGGCCAAAACTCTTTTAAAATCATGACTAATAAAGAAAGAGGGTCTAGAGTCCTACCTCATTATTTACAACGATAGCACATACTCCGTAGTCCTGGCTCGCTATATGTCAACTTCTTAGAATCACGAACAACCTTAGATGTAAACTAGATTTGTCAATGGCTTACTTAGAGCATTCCACCTTAGTATATTACTTCATGGTGTCTAAGTGTGCCTTGAAAGTCCAAATATTGATGTCATAAGGCCAAAACCTCCTTTCTATTAGTAAACAATGAAAACTAGTGAAAACTACTGTTTTCATATACCCTGGTCGACCAATTGGCCCGACCTACCAAACTACTGATGTTCAGCCTACCGGCCACCTGAGTCTGGCCTACCAAATCGCTTGAATTTGGCCAACCGAAGAATAAATATCGGCTTACCGATCTGTCGAAATCTAAAAAATTTCAGGTTTTGAGTCTCGGCCCCTCTAAGCTTTCTAAGCTCTATTAAACCTATTTTTGACAATTTTCAACCTAGAAAACATGTAGAAAAACACTAGGAAACAACTTTAAACCTTTTAGAAATAAAATCCTTAAATTTAAACACAATTTCACAATTTATTTGAAAATTAAAGAAAAATGTAAAAACTTGGTTAAGTTGGTTTTCGTTCAAATAAAGTTTATATTCATGGTAAAGCATGTTCTATAATTCAGATTAAGTGTTATTCAAGCTCAAGGAAGCTCGAATTACAACATATAGGAAATATTGAAAAATTTTGAAACAAAACTTTGAAACTTGAAAAAGGGGGCTAACCTCAAGTTTGATCTTTGAGCTGATTTGAGTTGGCTTAAGCTTTGTTTCTTGGCCCCGAATTAGCTGGAAAATCAAAGAAAGAGAGAGAAAGAGAGTGCCGAGAGAAAAGAAAAGTGGGAGACGGGAAAGAAAGAAAGAAAGAAAGAGAGAATGAGGGAGAGTAAGGGCTAGATGGAGTGTGTGCTCCTTTTTATGCTAAGTAATAAAGTGGTTTTGAGATAAAACCATATCCTGCACATGATTTTGATAAGGCAGTTTTAAGTTTACCCGAGTTTTAGTAAGAGGAGACTTGTTTGAAATTTGACAAATTGTTTTGTTTCAATTATTTTATTTTAAATCTGACTTTGAAAAACAAAATAAGCTAAATAAATATTATCAACATTTACTTAAAATGAGTTAACATGTTAAAATTCATTTATGGAAATTTTGACAAGTCTTGGAATTTATAATGACTAACAAAATAATTGAAAATAAAATTAATTAAAAAAATAGCACAAAATAATTAGATCAAGTTCAAATTGTGATAAGACACACTAATTCATTATTTTACATATTAATTACACTTAATTAACTTTTAGGCTTTACATATCAGCACTCTTGCCTATTAGGAGAGAGATTATCGCATCTGTGATATTGCCATGCCGAAAATTTACGTAAGACAAAAAATGCTAAAATCTAATCTCAACTTTATGGTAAGCCTTAATGCTACCATTTTATTAGAAAAAAAAAACAAATATTTTTATTAACTCAAAATAAAGATGACTGATCTAGTAAAACCCTATATTATTACGAAATTATTATTATAGCAGAAGATTCGCTACTGAAGTTCTTGTCTACAAGCTCGGCAGGATAAAGTACACATTATACGAAATCAAATCCATCCTTGTCCAAGCCCCCACAAGGATGAAAGATTTTAAAGACAAATTTATTCCCTTTTCTAAGTATCACCGTCTATTTCCAATTTCATAACTTCTAAAAGAAGTAGAAACCGGAAAACCAAAATATTACTCGAGAGTCAAAAGTTCGGTGATGAGAGGGAAAGGAAACAAGCACAAGCCTTGCAAAATCAATCGACAAGAAGGCATAGAAACACAAACAGAGAAAAAATAAAAAATAAAAAAAATCTACTTGCAGTCTTCAAAACGGAATTGGTTCTTTCTTTGTCAGCTTCACCGCTCATCCGCCGATGTGAAGGAGTCCGCAAACCCAGCGTATTGTCTCCAATGGGCAAAAATGACGATGAAGAGTCATCCAGGTTTGTGTTTCCCTCGAAAGCCTGCCATTTCTTCAGCGCTTGCGGTAGGCTCATGCCGAAATTGATTCCATATACGTTGTCAGAATCTTCCGTTTCCGTTGGTTTTCAGAGCTTAACAAGAGATGAAAGTACATTCACAGCATGGCCCATGTCAGGCCTCTGGTAAGGCTCTCTAACAGTGCAGTGTCAGGCGAGCTCTGCAACAGTGCTAACACTGGCAAGAGTTTCCTCGTCCAGATTGATTGCAGAGTCGATGACCTGGAATGTGTCCTAGTTCACACACATTCTGCCGAACCATGAGACAGGATGAAAGCTTTCTTCAGGCTGGCTCTCGTCAATGGCTTTTCGTCCCATGATCACCTCCATTAGGATTCACCCCAAAGCTACAACTCCACCTTTGTAGTAATTTTCCCAGTAACTGATCATCATCCACAAGAAAAGGGGGAAAAAGGACTTAATTTTAGCGCCCTTGTCATCATAAACTTACTGAGCTAAAAAAATAAAGACAAGCAAGACAGAACTGGAACAGAACTCTTATCATTTAACTAACATAACAAATTTACAGCGGTATGATTACTCCATTAAGAGGTAGTTCGCTGATAATTCCACCCTACTGCTCTAAGCATATTTGTTAAAATGGCAGAGATAGTAAGCAGAAGGAGAAGGAAAACTAAACATCTGTGCAATAACATGATAATATGGCTTCTGATTAGATTTTTTAACTTTAAAATGTCCCTTGTGTTAGATAAATTCATTGCCCAACTTTAAAATGAAAAGCATATCATGCTAAAGATCATAGTAAGAAATCAAAGGCACATAAAAAGACTTACCTGCTTATTCAGGAGCAAGATAACCGAAAGTTCCCGCAAGTCATGTTTCAAATGAGGCTTTCCCTTCTGGTGCAAGACAGACAAGTCCGAAGTCTGCAAGTTTAGCCAGCATGTCATCTCTGAGAAGAATGTTAGACGGGTTGAGATCCCTATGAATAAAACTCTGATGGTCTAAACTATGCAGATACTCAACACCTCTAGCAACATCCAACGCAATGGTCAGCCTTCTTGTCCATTCAAGCGGCTTCAACCCTTCCTCCTTCCAATTGAAAAGGTACCTACTTAGAGTCCCCTGAGGCATGTACTTGTAGATGAGAAGCCTCTCGTTTCCATCCAGGCAATACCCTAGAAGCGCAACCAAATGGCGATGTCGGACCTTGGTAAGAGCAGTAATCTCAGACTTGAATTCACTTAACCTTTATCGGCCACCAGTCAGATCCCATCCTCTTCACTGCGATCTTCATCCCATCATGCAATTCCCATCTGTAAACAGTTCCAAAACCACCATGTCCAAGTATGTTTGCATCACTGAAGTTGTTGGTCACGCTCCTCAAGACTTGAATGGATATTATCATACTTCCAGCCTCAACAACATGAATGTCAAGGCCTCCACCACCCACGGGACTATAGATTTCACTCCCGCCACCATTAGCCCCAGAAGGGGCAACTGCGATCTTCTCTGCATTTTGGTCGCCAGAGTGACGGGGAAGTAAAACCAATGTGTTTGGACTTTGCACTCTACCGGAATGCTTTCTTTTCCTAGTAAGCAAACAAAAAGCCACAGCCCCAAGAGCAAGCAACCCACCAACACTGCCCACAACAGCTCCCACAACCACCCCAGTCTTAGACTTATTCCTGCCACTTCCCGAAGAATCACTCCCTCTGCCGCCATCATTGTCACCCCCCGGAGGTGTGCCTGCAGGAGGGACTGGTTAAACTTTGGTACTTTCCCAAAAAGCTGATTATTGGAAACGTCAAGCTCATTGAGCTGAGTCAGGCTCGCAAGCTCGTCCGGTATCGTGCCCGTCAGCGAATTATCAGACAAGATTAACTTCCTCAATGAATTAAGGTTAGAGAAATTCGGCGAAATCATACCCACAAGACCCATCTTACGAAAATTAACAATAGTAATATTCCCACCACCGTCAAACACAACAACCTTCCAATCTTTACAAGGATTATTCCCTTTCCAACTCTGTGCAAAACTCACCGGATAACCCAAGGTTCCAACACCGAAAGCAAAACATCAACTCGAGGATCACAAGAATCACCAGGATTATCAACACAAAAGCTTTTAGTCCCTTGTCTCATATCAACGGTTACACCATCAACAAACTTCGGAGGCGGTCCTTGAAGCAAATTATTTGTGAAATTAACAACTTTAAGAGACTTGAACTCAGCAAAGAAGCGGAACAATACATGTGAACTTTTTATCCCTCAAACTCAAAGCATTCAACTGCGTCGAGTTCGAAAAATCCCGTACAGGCCCCAAAAACTGGTCCCATGAAGCCAAACGTCCTGGAGATTTTTCCTGGAGGATAAGAGCTTAATTGTGCATTAAGCTTCTGTCCATAAAGCCAAAGGGACTGGATGCTCGAAACCAAAAAGCTTCCGGGTAATTCGCCTTCGAAGTTGTTCATGGCCAAATGCAGGGTCGTCAAGCTCGGAAAATTGTTCTCCCCAAAGAAATCCGGGATCTTTCCGACGGTGCTCGCTCTGTTGGCCGAGAATTCCTTGAGCTGAGAAGAGTTTTTCAAGCTCTCAGGAATCGTCCATGGCGAGAGAGAGGGATTATCGCCGATGTCAATGGTGACCAACGAAAGAAGCCCGTCAAAGAAATCCTGCGGAATTGAACTGAAATTGTTGTCGTGGGCTATGGAGACTTGCAAGGAAGCCAAACCCGAAACGCTCGGAAACGCACGGTTTAATTGGTTGTTCTGAGCTTCGAAATGCTGTAAATCCGACAAGTCTCGAATCTCCAGCGGGAGGGTTCCGGCGAGTTTCCGGTTTCGAATTTGGACCCGTGTTCCTGTCGCAAGAGACTCTGGCCTAAAAACAGTAACCGGACCCGGCCGTCCAGCCCAGATTGTTATTCCCAATGACCTTTCTCAGAGCTTCTATTGCTTTAGCGTCGACATTGGACCGTGACTTCACCGGGGAAGAGAACAAGAAGAGGGATGAAACGACGACGTAGAAGAGGGTAAGGAGAAAAACCTTGGAACCCCAAAAACCCAGATGTGGTTCCTTTTTCATTTTGCTTTTTTTTTACTTTTTTCTTTCTTCTTCTTCTTTTTGTTTGTGTAAATTTTCTCGGGAAAAAAGGGTGAGAAAATGGGAGTGTTAGAGGGCATTGAAGCTGGATATTTGTATCTAAGGCAGTTATAGTTATAGTTGGTTACCATAGGTAGTCAGTTAGTTAGATTAGTGTAATGATCATGACTTATGGCATTCTCGTATTGGTCATGATGAAAGTTGGTTACAAGTCAAAGGATGTATTTAAGAACATGTTCTATGCAGAATGAATCAATCAATAAGAGAAAATAATTCACACAAACCATATTTCTTCTTCTTCTTCCTGTTCTTGCTTTCTTCCTTTCGTATCAAGATCTATTATGGTATCAGAGCTAGGATGATCTAAAACCGCTATAGCCGAGTCATCGTCTTCTTCTTCAAGATTCACCATTGTGCATTTTAGCCAACCAATCTCAGTTCGACTTGACAACTCTAATTTTCTTTTATGGCGAAAGCTGGCTTTCTCAACAATCAAAGGCCACAAACTACTGGATTTCATTTCTGGATCTTGTTCGCCTCCATTAAAGTTTCTTCAACCTGCAAATGAAGCAATAGGAGCGATGAATCTTGTGTATGTAGATTGGGAACAACAAGATCAGTTGCTTGTTTCTTGGCTGATGTCTTCTATGATAGAAGCTGTCTTGCCCAGAGTTGTTGAACGTGAGACTGCTGCACTAATATGGAATACTTTCAATGTATATTTTGCATCTTAGGTTCGTGCTAAAATTACTCAATACAAGATTGAATTGAAGGCTATCAAGAAAATTCTTTAACTATGAATGATTACATGTTACGGATTCGTCATTGTGTGAACCTACTAGGTTTAGTTGGAAATCCTCTTTCCAAGAAAGAACATATTGATGCAATATTTGAAGGACTCTCACTAGAATATGATGTCTTCATTCTCTCTATCGAAACAAGAAATGATGATTTTTTAGTTGAGGAAATTGAGTCTTTGTTACTTGCTTATGAGGCTCGTCTTGACAAACATCATGCGGCTCGTCTTAACAAACATCATGCTAATCTTGATTCTACTTAGGCACATTTAGCTGCCTCTTCTCCAACTAACCCTATGATAAGACCAAAATATAGGTCATCTTTACCTGGTCTTAACTTTCGTCGTGGCCATTTTGGTCGTGACTTTTCCTCCTTTGGCCGTGGTTCAAGCAGGGGATCTCAATCACAACAAGGAAAGCACAACTCTTATGGAGGTCATTCTGGTGGTGGTCGTTGGAATAATAATAAAATACAATGTCAACTTTGTGGACAAATGGGACATGTTGTTTTTGATTGCTTTTGCAGGTTCGATCAATCCTTCACAGGACCATCTCACTTCTATAAATAGTCTTTGTTAAGTCACAATAAAACTACATGAGCACCTATTCAAACACTGCTTGCTACTCCAGCTACAGTGTCTAATTCAACCTAGTATCCTGACTTAGGAGCTTCTCATCATGTGACATTTGATGAAAAGAATTTGCTTACCATGACAGACTACTATGGTCCAGAAAAAGTCCAAATTGGTAATGGTATGGGACTTTATATTAAACATGTTGGTCAGTTTAATTTTACTTCACCATATTCGTCAATAAGCCTGACCTTAAAACATCTGTTACATGTACTTGAAATTTCAAAGAATTTAGTGTCTCTATGTTTGCCAGTGATAATAATGTCTTCTTTGAATTTCATATTCATCACTATTTTGTCAAGGATCAGGTCACCAAAACTGTACTACTAGAGGGCAAACTTAAGAATGGACTTTATGCCTTTGATCACAACCAAATAAGCTCTGCCCTACCACTTCAACACTTCACTCTCCTGGTGGATCAGTTGCTATCTTTCCTACTTCTAATACAACTACTAGTTCATTTGCACACAATTTGCATACTTTGGTACCTAATGTTCCTTGTTCTATTTTTCAGTTGTGGCATAATAGACTTGGACATCCTTCTGAACGCATTGTAAGACATGTTCTTCCTGATTGTAATGTTTCTCATGTAAATAAAAATGGCTTTACATTCTATGATGCATGTTGTCAAGGCAAAATGCATAAATCTCCCTTTTCACATTCTCAATCCACATACAATGTTCCCTTGGAATTAATTCACACAGACCTTTGGGGTCCTACTTCTATCTTATCTTCAAATGACTACAGATACTACATAAGTTTCATTGATGCCTTCATAAGGTTTACATGGATCTATCTACTTCGAAATAAGTCTGATGCTCTCCAGACTTTTGAGCACTTTAAAGCTCATGTTGAGCTACAACTCAATTCCAAAATTAAAGCTATACAGTCAGATTGGGGAGGATAATACAGGGCTCTTACTCAATTACTCAACTCACAAGGTATCATCCATAGAATTTCTTGTGCATATGTTCATGAACAAAATGGTATTGTTGAATGTAAATATCGACATATTGTTGAGAATGGACTAACCTTGTTAGCTAAGGCATCAATGCCTTTAAAGTACTGGGATAAAGCATACAGAACTGTAGTTTTCCTATACAATAGACTCCTTAACTCTGTGCTCAACTTCAAAACTCCCTTTGAAGCTTTCTTCTCAATTAAGCCTGATTATTCATCTTTGAAAGTATTTGGCTGTAAGTGTTTTCCTTTTCTTCACTTATAACAAACATAAAATGGATTTTCATTCTACTAAATGTACCTTTATTGGTTATAGTATAAACCAAAAAGGATTCAACTGTCTTGATCCCTCTGGGAAAATCTTTGTGTGTTGAGATGTCCACTTTGATGAAATAGTTTTTCCTTTTTCTAAACTTTCTTCTTCAACTTCATCTTATTCTACTACTTCCTCCACAACAACATCTTCTTCTACACTCCCTTCAATTCTTGTAGTTCAATGTCCACCCCATTCTAAACCACATGCAGCTCATGACACTATTGTTAACCAACATGTTGGAGTCCTTAATGAAAATCCCAGCCCCACATCACCCAATGCTATTCCAGTACAAGATAAACCGTTAAGGGGAGTAAAATCTAGCACAAATGTTCATCCCATGGAGACACGAGCTAAACGAGGCATTTTTAAGCCCAAAGTTCTTACTTTAACCACAAAACCTCCCTCAATCGAAGAAGCCTTGTCCTTGGAACATTGGAAAAATGCTATGATTGATGATAATCTTGCTCTACAGAGAAATAACACTTGGTCTTTTGTACCATTGCCTGCAGGACGCAAGCCAATTGGTTGCAAGTGGGTTTTTAAAGGTCAAGGAAAATCCTAATGGGACAGTTAACAAATTTAAGTTTCGTTTGGTAGCAAAGGGGTTTAATCAAGTAGCTGGGTTTGACTTTAATGAGACTTTTAGTCTTGTTGTCAAACCAACCACTATAAGAGTTGTAATAACAGTGGCCCTGTCTCGAAGCTGGACTATTAGACAATTAGATGTAAACAATGTCTTTCTCAATGGGGATCTTCTAGAAGAAGTCTATATGACTCAACCTCAAGGATTTAAAGATACTAAACATCCTTCCTTTGTCTGTAAACTTCACAAGTCCTTATATGGTTTGAAACAAGCACCAAGAGCTTGGTTTGATAAACTCAAGACTGCACCTTTTCAGTTGGGATTCAATTCCTCAAAGTCAGATCAGTCGTTATTCCTTAGAATCACAGCTTATCATACCACATTTGTTCTTGTCTATGTTGATGATATTCTCATCATTGGAAGTCATAAAAGTGAAGTTCAAAGTCTGATTGCTAACCTGAACAAGTAGTTTGCTTCAAAGGACATAGGAACAACAACTACTTCTCGGGTATACAAGTTCAACCTATTGCAAATGGCATACATCTTTCCCAAAAGAAGTACGTCACTAATCTTTTACAAAAAGTCAATATGAGTAATGCAAAAGCTATTGGCACTCCTATGACTACTAATTTGAAACTCTTGGCTTTTGGTAGTCTAGAGATGAATAGCCCTCAACTATATAGAAGTGTTGTTGGTGCCCTTCAATATGTGACGGTAACGAGACCTGAGTTGTCTAATTTAGTAAACAAAGTATGTCAATTCATGCAACGTCTTCTTGAGTCTCACTGGCAAGTCGTCAAAAGGATTCTCAGATATCTTAAAGGCACTCTAGACTTTGGTCTACACCTATGTCGATCACAGCAGTTGAATTTGGTAGCTTTTTGTGATGTAGATTGGGCCTCAGACCCTGATGATCGACGATCCACTTCTGGTTATTGCGTGTTTCTTGGGCCAAATATTGTATCTTGGTGTTCCAAGAAACAGCACACCATCTCCAGATCTTCTATTGAAGCTGAATATAAGAGTCTTGCTAATGTGGTGGCAAAAATTACTTGGCTGCAGTCATTACTTGGGGAATTGCAAATATCATTAACTAAGAAACCAATTGTTTGGTGTGACAATTTGAGCACAGTTCAACTTGCAGCCAATCCAGTTCAGCATGCTAGAACTAAACACGTAGAATTGGATCTCTATTTTGTTTGAGAAAAAGCTGTTCAAAAACTGCTAGATGTCAAACATGTTCCTGCAGAAGATCAGATTGCAAATGAACTAACCAAGCCTATGTCTAGCTCTCAGTTCTCTACTCTCAGAAACAAACTCACAGTTGAAAATTATTCAACCTTGAGTTTGAGGGGCTGTTAGAGAGCATTGAAGCCGGTCATTTGTAACTAAGGCAGTTATAGTTAGTTACCATAGCTAGTCAGTTAGTTAGATTAGTTTAATGATCATGACATGTGGCATTCTTGTGGTGGTCTTGAGGAAAGTCGGTTACAAATCAGAGGATGCATTTAAGAACATGTTCTATATAAAATGAATCAATCAATAAGAGAAAATAATTCACACAAACCACATTTCTTTTTCTTCTTCTTCCTGTTGTTTCTTTCTTCCTTTCGTATCAAGATCTAATAGGGAGGAAGAAGGAAAAGGACAGTTTGATTTTCTCATCGAGGTTGTCGTGACATTGTGCGATCATGGGAAAGAGGAAGCGGCGGAGAGATAGGAAGAAACTTGGAAACTGGAGAGAAAAGGAAACGAAAAAGGAAGAGGGAACAAAAGGTCGGAAAAAGGGGGGAAAAGTTGGTGTTTTTTGGAACCCTCTTTTGGGCGTGGGGTTCCGTGTCTCTGTTCGGAAATAGATAAACTAAAATAAAATGAAAAAGATTAAAAAAAAATAGTTGGCAGGGTTTTTGTGTGGGGTTTGCGTAGGAAAGAGGAAAAACAAACAAAGCAATGGTGGTTTGTGAGAGAGAATCAATTATCAATTGGTTTTTGGATTTTTTTTTTAAACTTATTGCCATTCGTAGATATGGACGGCGACATACGCAAAGAGTATATGTGGTATGGTGTTTGTTGGGTTTTATGGAGCTTTAACGTTGCAATGTTTGGATGAGGCCTTTTTCTTTGGTTGTCCAAATCTTTTTCCCCTTCTTCGTGCTAGAAGCAAACGCGGCAAAAATGTAACCAAATTTGGTATTTGATTTTTATATTTGTGCATGTTTCAATCGCTAACAGCTCGGCCTCGGCTGTATTTTTTTACTTTTAATTTATCTTCCTTGTTTCCTCATCAGCCACAATAAACAGCTAGGAGGATTCTTTTGGCTTTTTTTTTGTACCCAAAAAAAAAAAAAAA
>LNSY01370407.1:0-15611 GCA_002024485.1 Artocarpus camansi
AAAAACCTCCCAAGCGACAAGCAGTTTATGGGGGCTAAAGGTAAGAAAAGCTCAAAACGATGTCATTTGGAGCATCACCTTCTTCATCAATTCAAAAAAGTTACAAAGGAAGCAAATGCTTCCAAAATTCAATTTTTCTTCATTTTCTTCAACTTTCCACATCCAAAATTTGTTTATATCAGTTTTAAACTTATCTAAACCATTATTTTTTATTTTCTAGAATATTTTGGAAGACCAACCATCAAAATACCAACTTCCCCGACAACTCTGACACATGTATGCTTCCCTCCACCCTTGTTGTTGTCCTTATCGTCATGTCTCAAAAAAGCTCTTGTTGAGAGGTGGGCAGCCTAGGATATAAATACTGCTCTTCGGTCCTCTACCTAACCGATGTGGGACTTTTTGTACGTTACACTCTCCTCCACCCAATCGTATGACACCCCCGTTACGGATCGGCTTCCCTGAGGGTCCCATTGGATCGTAGAAAGTCCACACACCAGGCAAGCAGTACCCCGCTCTGATACCACTTGTCACGTCCCAAAAGAGCTCTTGTTAAGAGGTGGGCAGCCCAAGATATAAGTACTGCTCTTCGATCCTCTACCTAGCTGATATGAAACTTTTTGTACGTTATATTATTCTCTTTATAGCAAGGAAATGTACAAGACCACAACCTATGGTCCAAAAAAAGCTTGTAAGCAACTCTCTTTTTTTTCTCCTTTCCTACCACCTTCTCAACCCAACAAGGCATATTAGAGATACTAATCACCCATCCTTGGCACCACACCTTCCCATGTGCCCATGAGTTGGCAACCTTACCACATCCTCTGAACCTCACTTCAAGACTCAAAACACTCTTCCATTTCCTCTCATTTGCTTGCTTTCTCTTGTTTCCTCATTCATTTCCTCACGTCTATGATACACACACTTGAGACACACATACACGACTACACACTCACATATCATAACTAAGAAACTTCAAGCCTCTAAACTCTACCCTCAACACTCATATGTATTCCAAAGTCAAGAACAAGGCACCCCTCCAAAACCAAGAGCTAAACAGACAAGTTATAGTATGTTAGCCAAAACCATCATTAGCGACATAATGGAGTTTCGCCCAAACATTGAGGTCAATTTCTCTATCTATTTTTTTACCAAAATTTTACTATGATATTATGGTGCATGTGGGTATGATTTTGTGTAGTTTTATATTTAATTTTGCTTAAGAAACAATTTTTTTTTTGTTATTATCATTCCTAATTCCTTTTTTAGGTCAAAAACCAGAACTATGGGATTTTTCAAGAAGATTAAAAATAAGATTTTGAGAAATTTTTTTTTTAGCATTGTTTATATGTATGTTAGGCATCTCCCACAAAACTTTAGGGTTCAAATATACTAATTTTGATTTATTTGAGAATTTATACTAAATATTGTTTTTTACAATTCTTAAATTGCCTTAAAATGTGACGATTTGTTTGATGATGTTACGAAATGTGTTTAATGCTAAAAAAATTTATAAATACTAATTTATCTATCTAGTTATTGGTTGTAAATTTACAATTTTATGATACACTAGAAATAATGTTAAAAATTGTGGAAGGAGCACTGCTTATTGTTTTAGTATTTTTCTAGCAGTGCTTTTGTAAAAGTTGAAATTTTGAAAAAAAATACTTAAAGTAATCCAAACATAATAAAAATAAATTTGATGCTACAAATGGATGTTAGACGTGTTATTCTAAAATTTTTAATCAATTAAATTTTTTGCGTAATTTTAGAAAATTCATTGATCTTTGATTGCCCGTAGGTTGTTTACAGTGACAAATTGTTTTTGTGATTTCTAAAAGATAGGAAAAGTATTTATAATAGCTCGAACTTGATGAAATTAAATCTAGAGGTATATTTGGATGTCTAGTATACCGTCCCCAAATTTTAAAGCTGTTATAATTTTGGTGATTTTTATAAAATTCATTTATTTCTTACTGCCTGAACCATATTTCTAGCAATAGTATTATAACTTTTAAAACATGAACAAAGATTATGAAAAGTTTTGAGGAATGCTATGTATTATTATGTTATTAATGTTTATACATTTCTCATTCAAAAGATTCCTTTTACCATGGTTTTAAAGAACGTCTTTTTACGAATGTTTTCAAGTTTGTTTTATGATACATAATATGTTTTCTCAAAAATATATGTATATATCTATACGTATCACATTATCAAGGCATTGCAGACCTAATGATGATGTTTGTCCACCAAGATGGATTGTTTTGTAAGTTAGACTTGTCACTTTTGGATTAGCATTAACTACCCCTCTCTTCTCGTGACAGCATGTCATAATAATGTTAATGGTGTAACATTAGGTCCCTAAAGGAAAAGAAAAGTTATGTTCTTACAAAGCGTGCTTTATGCACTATGATAATTATGTCAAAGATTAAATGACTCCTGTTATGATTAAAGTTTTTTAATGTTTTGTGAGATCACATATTGTACTTACAAAGCTTAATGCTTAATTGAGTTATATCATGTTGTAAATAAGGGTAACGCTACAATTATAGATAGGGGATGGATGGATAGATTTGTGTGCAAAGGATATGGTGTTGGATCACGGAATCACGTTATGAAATAAAATGATAATAATGCCACATTAAATCTATTTCCACACATTATAGGGGATCTTTAATTATTATGATTTTATTGCTATCATGGACTCAACGCTATGTTGTTGGATTGTCAAACTTTGATTTGTAATAATTTATGTGTTGTAAATTGTTTTCACATTATATATATATATATATTTATATACATATATTATGTTAAGACAAACTATTTCCCTTGCTAGTAGATTAGCCAAATACCTTGGGTATTCCATCTGTTAACCAAGGGGGAAAACCATCTAAGGTAAGTAAGTATTGATTCTACCTAAAAGATGTGATCCTATTAAATGCTAGTAAAGTATATTCAGAAATAATCTAATTGTTTAAATGAAAATTAAAGTTATAGTTCTTATGTTCGTATAGGAATATTAAATTAAGTAAATAAAAAAATTTTACCAAAAATCCTAGGTTAATAATTAGATAATTCTTACAAGTTTAGGTCTTCCTATCGAATAATTAAGAGATAACAATGAAGGTTAACATCTCCTATGACATCCATAAGGGGGTGCTATAGTTCCTTCATCCTTTGATGAGTTTCTATTTTGCTATAGTATTAGCTCATCGGTAAAGCAGCTTGGGTATTATTAAATGGCACCTATAGCAGGGCAAAGGATAAAGTCCCCTCTAATACTAGTTTCTTGTCTCCTAGCCACGACTAGAAGAAATATTCTTTATGGTTAGGAAGGACAACAACACTTATTCGTTTGATGGTGATAAGAAATACACCATCGAAATACATTTTCAAATTCCCCATAAGTATTGCTTTGAACTTAGTCTTCCTTAAGTCTTCCCCCTTCTTGTATATCTTTTTTGTCTTTTGACGGTCGACCTAATATTTGGTCACTTTATAAAGTTCCTTGAAAGTCCCATTCTCTCAGTTGCTAGGCAGAAAAAGATTTGGTATATTGTTGATGTTTTGAAGGCAGAGAGGGATAGTACCAATCTTTGACCAATGAGAACAAGTGAATGTCCAGTCTAGTTATCAACCTTCCCACACCGACCTAATCCTACTCATTTGAATATCCTCACGATATCATTGAAGATGGTATAGACTTAATTTGACTTGCCTTTTTGTTTTTGCATAAGCTTTGAGCCTTACAATCTTTATTTGCTGCATGTAGGGATGAGGCTGAACCTCAAGCTTCCTTCCTCCATGCAGACGAAGACTACCCAAACTTTGGTGGGGCCCATATGAAAAAACCCTCCTCCTAGTCCAAGAAGAAAAATGACGAGTGTTGTTCATTGAAATCTACAAGTATACGGATTATACAAGTAATAAAGTGTATCAGAGTATAGATATTATTCCCACAAGGATTTTGTTCAACTTTAGTTAAGTACCAAATTTAGATATGGGGCTCATAAATCTAGATGTGATCATCCATATTGATTAGCCCCTTATAATGAGGCATTTAAGGCTGCTTAAACTTTTTTGGCAAGGGGAAACTCATAACCTCTAGAGTGAAGGGGTGTAGATAAGTGATCTCTTCTCCTCTATAGACCTCAAGATTAGTCTCCGAAGTCTTTAACTTGTCCAACTAAGCACCTTATATCGTCCATTAGGAGTCCTAACGCTACTTCAACCTACTAGTTCAACTACTTTTTCTAGTTGGCCTGCAAGTTATTAGATAAGTGGTTAACTGCTCGAAGGTCAATGAGGTTAGGATTTTTTCCTAATGAGATAGACCTCCTAGCAGGAAGCTGATCTCTAAGGTTGCCTCTATTTTGTATTGAGGCAGCATCTACATTTCTCACCTGTTGTCTTGGCAACAGAGGTCAAAAGCTTTTGGGTTCAGCCTCGGTAGATTAGCTCCCTAGTATTGGATTTAGGCAACTCTCTGCCTTTTCTCTTAGCTAACAATGGCATTTGCCTGCCTATTTTGATATCTTCTAATAATCTCCCTGGTTCCCTCAGGGTTCACCTGCTGGCCACCATTGTTCTGGTTACTAGTACCATTCCCTTGCTCTATCAAGTCATCACCTACATTATTTCCATTCTGCCCTTTATTTGGTCAAAGGCTACTAAGATTTTTTCTAGCATCCTACTCATATGCTCTATCTTTTGCTCCAAGAATGTGGTTTTTGAGGGTTATCTCTCTCTTCATTGATTTGACATCCCAATGACATCATTAGCTCCTCCAACAGCAAAGGGATAGTTTCCCTCATTGATAGTGTTATCACCTGTCTTAGTGTTCTTAGGACGGTTTGTGAATGTAGCCACCATGATGGTGGGCTTGCAAAAGTTCTTTCTAGTTTTGGAAAAGAATAAAAAATCAGGCCTTTCTTTTAGCATCAATTGTTGATTATGGAATTTCATCAACAAAACTCTTAAATGATTAGCCTCACCATAGTACAAAACTCTCTCAATTTTTATGTAGACTAAATGCATAAAATCAAAGAAAGAGACGAAGAATTATGGTGGTTCACTCTGTAGAGAGTAATGACTAATTTTAAAGGAGGATAATTCACTATATTTAGAGAGAATACAAGCACCAAATACTCTGAATGAGACTTAGGGCTTTTTCTTGGGTTTTAACCCCTGTTAGCCTTTTACAAATAAATCTAATAATCAAACAAATTAATTTGTTAGGTTTAGGAATATTTCCTTCCCATTTAAATTCTAGATTATTTTCTCTTATCTCGCAGTTGACATTTTCCTCTAATCATATGGTTGACGTTGCATCTCTAATATATAGGAAATTATGTAACTTCCAAGTTTTTGATTTATCCATGATTATTCACTAAACCTAATTATTTCGTTATCTCACTTTCATCCTAATTGGTCTTATCTTGTCGCTCTATCGAGCTTTGATAAGCTCGCCCACTATATGGTCTCAACCTCAAGACTTGGACCTAAGCTTGGACCTAGCCCAATAGGCCATTGAGATTACCCACAACAAAATTATTAAACAATGAAAGAGACATTAGAACTCACCAGTTTAAACCATCCACAATATAAGACTCTCAACAACTACAATATAAATAAAGTTAAGCTTTTACATGCTTTAATGGCTTTGAGCCAAAATTGGTTCAAACTATTGGCTTTAACTTTTCTTCTAAACATTAGGTAATATACAAGATACTATCCAAATAACGATATATTAGGGAAAAAAAATTATTACATGATAAGAAAAAAATTAAAAAATGTATTCTGATTACACATGTCTCAAAATAAAAGATATAAGATTGTGAGGGTGATAAAGCAAGGAGAAAAAAAAAGAACAAAAATAAGAAAAGCTAAAATAAAAATAAACAAGAACAAATTTTGGGTCATTTTCTTTCTTGGCTTTTTCATCAAGACCTATTCTAATTGCCCATATAATTATAGTTATAGTGGGCTTGTTTGTCCACTTGACGGTGAGCTCCTATCGACCTCCATTCACATGTCTCCAATAGTGGTCGCAATCTTCATTGTGAGTTTGTGTAACGTTCCAAAATGAGGGTTAGTAAATTAAAGCAAGTAAAGCAAATTACGCTAATCAAAAACCAAAAATACACTATTACTGAAAATAGGTGAAAAAAATACTTGATCCAACGTCTTTTATTAAAAATAGTAAAAACAATATAAAATAACAGAATGTCTCAAAAGTATACAAACTTGGGACACTATCATACCGATATAGTTTTTGCACACCAAATATAATATTATATTGAGAATATACAATAAAACCATACATAAGTTGTCCTAGGCTTCAAAGCCTTTGCAAGCTACAACTGAGTGCTACTAACAGCTAATATAATTTGTAAAATCCTAAAAGTGGGCGAAAACATAAAACAGGGTGAGCCAAATGCTCTGTAGGGGAAAAAGGGTTACAATAAGAAAACAACTCAAATCACCTGCATTGACTTATAGATACACTTTTCACATCATAAGGCACAACAAGAACACCAAGCCATCACATAATAGTATTTATATGTATGGTAGTATGTAGAACCAAACCTAAAATTTATTCCTAAGTTTCTATACTTGTTTGGAAGCTTGTTTAAAGTTTTCATACCTGACCGTTTCTCTTAAGGTCTCAAAATCATTCTGTGTCATTGAACTCAACAAGGGTGAATCACACCAACATCGATTAATCACTGTGAACATCACCAAGCCATAGGTGCCTTACCAAGGCTCACCAACCTATTCAACCTAGTCATCAGGAAATAGATTTGATCAAAATAGGACGTTGACCCATTGTTTGGGTCTAAAAGTATAAGTGCGATATAACCTCAAGTGTAAGGTTGTTCAAGTAATAAAACTCGGTGAATCGAAGGTCAATTCTATAGGGAAAAGGTATGACAAAGGTCCAATATATCAATTATATTAGTTTTAGTTGAAAAATTTAAGGATTCAAGTTAATTATTTACAATATTTCCACATTTTTTACTTTTTTCATTTTTAGATTTATTTTGTGATTTTTTTAACTTCAACAACAAGAGATATGACTTAAATTGGAATGGTAAATGAAACTTTAATAATAAATGTAAATTAACTTGGAAGAAACAACAATTATAATAAAACTAATGATTAAAAATTCTATTTTGGCAATTAACTTAAATATGTTTTAGTTTTTCTAAAATTATTTATTAAAATGGTTTAAGTATGTAATATGTCATCTTTTGTCTGCAATAAATCAAGAGGTACCAAGCATTTAATATGCCAATTCATATCTATAATGTATCGTAAACTTATTTTTAGCAAATATACATGATTTCAAAATTAACTAACTAAAATTACGAACAAAATATACAATTAAGCATTTATCATGTCATCTCTTGTCTACAAATAATTAAAGTGTTTCTAACCCATGCCAGTCTATGTCTATGATAAATGAAAACTTAATTTTCCAAGAGTTTTAGCTAAATTAACATGAAAATCATAAGTTTTCTAAAAATAATTTTGACATTATAACAACTTAAAAAACATTAAAAAAAATTAAAAATATTTACTTTTATTTTGCGAGAATTTTTCCTTCTCTCCTCAGCAAAAAGGAAATTTAAAAAGACATATTAAAAGTAAAAATATACTTAATTTTACTAAGCATAATTATTTTACAACATAAACTAGGAATATTTTACAAAAACATAAAACTAAAAATTAAGAAAATAAAAATTAAACTTAAAACTATATTTTTACGAGAGGAAAGAAATTTTTCACAAGAAAAAGGAGTAAAGAATACATGCCATGGAAGGGGTATTTATAAGTGAAGAAAAGTTACTATTTACAAGATTTTTTACATTTTTATTTATTTTTAATTATTTTTATTATTTTATTTAGATATTTTTAGGTTGAAAATGAGTAAGATGCAATTTGAGTGATTTAGGATCTTTTAAATTAAAATTTGCTACCCATCCCACTTTTATTTAGAATCAAAGTATGATTTTATTTGATTTTTAGCTTTATTTTTTTCTCAAGAATATCTAGATTTTATTCTTTGATCCAATGTGCTGCCAGTAAGGAACGGAAAAATAGAGGCTATAGATTGCATGGATCATTGACAAATCTAGAGGCTAGAGAAAGCTAAGGCTGAGCAAGCTGAAGACGACTATTAGATGAGTCATGGTATGTTGATCGAAGGGCAAAGAAGAAGCACTCACATGCATGCACTGCATGTGATTCTCAAAGGGGCCTTGGATGCGTGGATGGTCTAGAACGTCTGGGCGGCTTGGTCCAACAATTCTAACAGCACCACGTGTCCTACTTTTTTCTTCTTTTTTTTATTTTTCAGCTATTTGAGGTGCTTTTTGCCTGTTTTTGCACCATATTGTTTTGTTTTTTTTTGCAGTTTTTAAATCTAAAACAAAATAAACAAACTAAAATTAATTATTTTACAAACTTAATATTTACAATAACTAAAAATATTTATTTTATAATAAAACACACAAAAATTACAAAAAATAGATAAAAATTTCTAAAATTAACAAACATTAATAGATATATTATTTAAAACTCGAGAATATTTTTAGAAAATACTAGAAATATAAAAAAAACAAATTTATAGACTCAAGACTTATTTACAAATATTTTAAGACTTAAAATAAAATCATATAATATTATTTTTATATTTTCAATTATTTTCAAAATAATTAATTATAAAACAAACAGTGATATTCTAAGAATTACAAAAAATATTATTAAACATAAAACACACTAAAATCATATTTTTAAATATATTTTCACACAAACACACTAAAATACTAATTATCACACAAATGCTATAATCAAAAGATTTAATGAGAAATATTAATACAAAATGATGATATTTAGCCTTAAGAAATGTACATTTTCACAATCTCATTATACCCAATAACCAGCTCACTGCTAGTCCCAATAAATTAAAGTGATAAAAACATGAAAATAGATGAAATGATTGAATTCTCAAAAGCTTGTGACTCCTTGCCAAACGTCCTCAGGGGTTGTTTCAGAATCATGCTTCAAAAAAAAAACGTAGATATTATTCAAGTTTATGGTTTATTTTAAGTGATGTCTTATATTTAAAATGATTTTTCCCTTCTCTATGTGTGTGCTATTCTATCACTAATTATTGCATGCAAACCAAATAAATTTGTACTAATATAAGCTAATTTATTTTAACAAAATCTTATAAGTTTTTTTATATTCCTCACTCCACTGATGTATAATAGCAATAAATTAAGGACCATTAGGATCTTATTCGGCTTATAATATAAGGCCAAGATAAAAAGGTAAGATGAAAGATAAATTTGAAGCTTGATTCACTTATAAGGCACTTGCGTTATTCTTAGACTCTTGAAATGTATAAATTAATTCCCATGTAACAAACCTAGACTTGAAGAAAAATTTCATTTGTCATCCACTTTTTATTCTTTTTCATCATTTTTTTATTTTTTTATTTTTTTATTATTTTTTTTGAATTTACAAATGTATAGAATGAACAAACTTGCTTTCATAACCTTTCCCATCCTCCCATAACAATAGCATAACATATAACCCAAGATACATTCGAATCGATCATATGCCTTATGAGTGAAGGGTAAAAAGAAAAGATATGAAATTATTAAAAATGCTAAGCCAAAAATTTGCGGGTGACAACGAAAATTAGAACATTAAGCACAACAGGATAACTAGGGATATAAAATGTATTCAGATAAGCTTGAAAGGCTCAAACGAGTCAAAGATAGCCTAAATTATGTCCTTAACTTAGTATTATCTAGGATTTAACCTTAAGAGAGATTCAAACGAATTATAAGATTTTATAAAAATAAACCTGATTATATTAACATAAACAATATCTAAATTAGTATAACAAATCAAAGTTTAAGATTAAGTGCTCAAATTTTGGAAAAAAATCAATCTAAATGTGAGACTAACTCAAGAAATTGACATAAACTTTAACAATATCTAAATTTTAAAACAAGCCATGATATAACCATGTTTCTTCATAAGGCAAGATGCACTTTAAAAATAAAAACAAAGCAAACAAATATTTATAGAACATTTTCTTAGGTTTTCAAATTTTTGATTTTTTTAGGATTTTTCAATTTTTAGTTTTTTTTAAAGTATAAATGCTGACAAACTCAATTGAATGAAATATGTTACAAACATAATTAGAACACATCTCAAGAATGCTAAAGATTCCATAACTCGGCTATCTTAAACATGCATGAATGCACACAACATAAAGAATATAAGCATAAATGAAACTATATGAAAGATTACATTCTCAAACCAAATCAAGATACGTTTGAAGACTAACTCCTTCACTTAGCCACCCCAACACTAAACAAGAATATTAACAATTTTACACACAACACACCTTTTTTTTCTTTTTTAATTTTTCAATTTTTTTAGTTTTTCTTTTTTTTTTTAGTTTCTTATACACTTGGTTTAGAACAAGTTCCATTTTAAACACAATAAAGCATATTCAAACTTGAAAAACTTTGGCATAAATTTGAAAATTTTGACACAAACTCTCTACCATAACCTAAATTAAATATTGTCCTCAATGTTTAACAGGACTAAGTAGAAAGAGTAACAACATATATATATGTATACATATATATATATATATAAGAGTGGTTATTCAAAGCATACAAAGAGAAATAAACATAAACAAACATGTTAGGTAAAACTAAAAGATCAAAGAGACCATTAACATTAAGCACACTCATTAGTTTATTAAGAATAACTAACTGATTCTAACTAGCTATGACAAATATTTCTTCTAGAGTTTCTAGACTTTTTGGTAAAACAATGAAAGCATTTTAGTGACGAATCATAAGTTTTAAATGCTCAAGAATATTTTTGACTATTTTTTCGATTCCTATGATTCCATTACAAAGATTATGTTGAACAAGAAAACAAGAGATAATGCCTAGGATTCCTCCTACTTTGGCTTTGGCTACGACAGTTCCTATTAAACTGAGACTATCCCCTCCATACATAAGGTTTATTTTTTAGCCAAGATTTTACCTAAATAGAATGCTACATTTAAATAGCAATACCTTTTCCTATATTAGAACCATAAAACACACAAATATTTTTAAAATTTAGATATGAATGAGACGAGGACTCCATAATAGTTTTTAAAAACCTATACCCTTTTTTAGAATTTTATATTTTTTTTATATCTCTTGAAAACTTTTTACACCGCTCTTAGTAAGACTCCAACAGCGAATAAGATATAATTCATGATTGAGTGTGATTAAAGATAAGTGGGCAAGTGAAGATAGATGAAGACATATGTGACTCAACTACTAAACTTTTCAAATTTTTACCTAACAAGAACTATTCAACTTTTGAAAATTTAAACAAAGTTGTACAACTTTTGACAAAAGGGGCCAAAACAAAATCGTATATGACAAACCAAATACCTATTGAATAATGCATCTAACAAATAAGATAAAATATTAAAAGCAAGCATGACAAACACAATAATTTAACAAACAACTACTATGACAATCACAAAAACAAACATCTTTTTTTTTTTAAATATTTTTGAGGAAAATTTATTTGAAAATGAATGAAAACTCATGTTCATCAAAACATGTCTTTAGAAAATCCGTTACTCGGCCATTTTGATGATTTTTCACTAAAACCAAGTTTATATCTCAAATAATTTCTCAACAAATTTTTTTTAAAGAGAAAACACACAAATGTTAAAAATACTTTACAGATTTTGCTTAGAATCAAATGAGCCAGATGACTATTTCCCTTCTAACATTCCTGCAAACTAAACAATTGAGTCTTTTAATGTCAGATTCCCTAGGCATTCTTTTTCAGCGTAAAACTAAGGCTAGAGTTTACAAATGGCTCCTTAAACCTAACTACTAAATGCTCTAAAGAATCTTGAAGATCATCTAGGTTTCTTTTAGAAAACCCATCTTTACATAAAAGTATTTTATCTTCTCTATTTATAGACGTAAGACCTTTTGACTTGCACCTATGCTCACAATTTTGACAAGAACACTTTGGACACTTTGAAGCTATAGCTCGGGCTCTTCTTTTCCTAGCACAAAGACTTATACCCATCATAGGGAGACCTTTCTTTGTCATGTCACTAGGATGAATAAGACCTTCTATATACATTTTACACAAGTTGGAGGTTTAAAACAAGAAAGAACCTGAGGACGAGTGATTCGAGCTTTGTACTATTGCCTAATTTCTTTCTAAGAAAGGGAAGGGAAGTATTTCTTCAGGTGATCATATTTAGTATCTATGATTTGAGTGAGAAAAAGAAATTCTTGAGAGTGAATTGAGAGCTTTGAGAGAGATTTGAGAAAATTTTGTGAGATTAAGAAAGAAAAGTTGAAGAATTTTTAGGAAAAGTGCTTCAAGATCTAAGAAACTTTGAAGTTTTTCTAGAGATCCTTTGAGGAAAAACTTTGTAGATCTAGACAGAAGAAATAGAGAATTCAAGAGCTTAGAGAGAAAAAGAGCAGAGAATTCTAGACTTGGATGTATAATGAATGATTTTATATACAAAGAATACAGTGCTATATATGCATGGGGGGAAACTTTTCTAATATGTATAAAATGTTATTTTGGGTTGGGTCCAGCAGTAATTAAGCTAAGTGATCTAAAAAAATGGTGAAAAAGTTTTAAAATTCATGTTCTCATTGATGATCTTGCAATTTTTGTGGCGGGGACAAGTAGCATCTTAATCGATCGAAGTATGGACAATTCTAATGAAAACTTTTGCCATGCGTCATTTAATTCTTCATTCAACAAGTCCTGGAAACTTCCACCATCCTTGCTCAAAAGAACAAAATTGTACGGACTTTATTTCACTCAAATATAATGCTTGGCATGGGTATCAACGTGATCTTCTGGGCGCGTCAGAAAAGAAATTAGATTGGTTGAATCACGATGCAATATTGTTTAGCTTCAAATCTCTACGGACGTTGAATTTGAGGGCTTTGAATGTCAAGAAATTACCAAACAGTTTGGGTAAATTAAAACATCTAAGGTACCTCGATATTTCACGAAATAATATCAAGATGCTTCCAAGTTCAACAAGAAGATTGCAGAATTTACAAACTTTGATATTCTTTCATTGTGGAGAGCTGATACGATTGCCAAAAGATATGAAGAAACTAGTCAACTTGGGGCATCTTCAGACACATGGATGTCAGCGTTTGAGCTACATGCCGTTTGGACTTGGTGAATCCTCTGCCCTTCGCTCTTCAGAAAGATTCGTTGTGGCTGACAAGAGCAATATCACAAGATACACTGGTAGGCTTAGTGAACTTAGCAGCCTTAACAATTTGGGAGCAGAGTTGTCCATCGAGAACTTGGGGCATGGAAAAAGCACTGCTTTGGAATTGAAAGCTGCAAATTTGAAGGATAAACAACATCTTCAGTTCGTTGTTTTATTTGGAGATATGGATGTAATTGTGATCGGACAAGTATTGTTGAGTATGATGAAATGTCATTAGATGATCTGCAGGCACATTCAAACATGAAAGCATCCAAGGTGGTGAATTTCATGGGTTTGAGATTTGCAAGTTGGCTTTCTATGCTCAATAATCTTGTCAAATTAGAATTACTGAGTTGTGAAAAATGTCAACATCTCCCACATCTTCGTAGACTACCTTTATTCAAGGAGCTTACGCTCTATGCATTGATTGCTTTGGAGTATGTATTCGATTGGGACAGCAATGATCAATTGTCCACTTCATTATCAACTCTAACAACGCCATTTTCCCATCTCACAATGCTGAAGATTAGATTTTGCCTTAATTTGAAGGGATGGTGGAGGAAAAGTACCGGCAACAACAATGAAGCCCTCAGATTGACAGCAGTGACAACATCAATGTTACGTTACAGCCAGCCTTTATTCCCATGTCTTCATGATCTAGAGATGAGAAATTGGCCCCACCTAGCTTTAGACCATTGCAACAGACGATCTGATTATGAGGAATGCTAGCATGATAGCGTCACCATCTACATCCACCTCTACCCCACCACATTCCTCCTCACCTCTCTCCAAATTGAAGAGCCTGTCAATTTCACAAATAAAGGCTGTCGAATCTTTGTCAGATGGGCTAGGAAACCTCATAGCTCATCAGTGTCTCGAAATTCTTGAATGCCCCAACTTGACATCATTGCCAATGGTGATTGGCAACCTCTCTTTGTTTCCTTCTCTTAAAACTTGGGAATGCCTCAAATTGGAATCGTTACCAGAAGGGATGTGTCTCCTCACCTCTTTGAAGTCATTGAAAACTGATAATTGTCCTACCTTGTCACAACGATGCAAGAGGGAAATTGGTGAAGATTGGCCCAAGATTGCCCATATCCCGAAAATTGAGACAGACTGACTAGGTCTGAAGCTCCACTCCTACTACAGGTTAGTTGTTTAGATGTCTATTTTCTCTCTTGTTTCTATTATGGTGTTTTACTTATGTTGTTCCATCTTTTCCCATACAAATAGATGGAAATAAAACTTTTGTTGCCGTTAGCAATTTGTTTTGCTGCACAAATTATGTAGTCCCGTCGAACCTATTGTAATTAACTAGGAAAAATATTGAGCATCAATCATCTTTTTCCTTCCATTGTTGTCAAATTTGGCTAAACAATATTTTGGTTTTCTGTTCAAGTATTACAGATGTTTTCACACTCTATTTGTTTTCTCTTTACTTGTGTCCTCAGATTATTGTTAATTAACAATCTAAAAACTTGGTATATCAGAGGTATGTGACTGTTGTCTTGCTGGAAAAGAGCATATGATTAACATAAAAGGGTACTTGGCTTCAATAATTCATGGATTTTTTTTACAAATGTAGCCACTTGTATATATAACCTCTCAACTCTGTGTCAACAGAAAGAAATGAGCAAGCACTGGTTTCCTTGAAGCCTAGTTTGGGAGCTTATTGCACTATGAATTGAGACATAAGGGTTCTTTTCATTATGCTTCAATTGAGAAGTCTTTCTTGCAGGTTATGATTTTGAAGGATAACATCTCTGAGTCTGCTCAGAATTGATGTTTTCTTAAAGCATTTAAGTTGGCTGCTTCTCACGTTTCTTCTATTTTCTTGATGCTGTTACAAGCCTAGAATAGTGCAAGATCAGTCGTTTGAATTGTTTTGGTTTTTGCAACATGAAATTTAAGCCAATCTACCACCTCACAAGTATGCATCATGAACTTATCGTTCCTTGTTGAAGTAAAATTCATTTCGAGGTGCAGTTTTAATCTGTAGGTTGTTACATCTTCTATTCTTTCAATACTTCTACTATAGTTCTATTCCTTCAATGTGTAAATTCTCCAGGTTTAAGATAGACTATGGGCATCTTTTCCGGATGTAGTTTTTTCTTGCCTTTTTCTTAACAAAGTTAGCCTTGATATTATCTAATATCCTAGGTGTAAAGTAATGGCGTGCGTGAGTATCGTGCGTTTTTTTGTTCTTGCTACTTTGTAGCATCTTATATGGGGGTTAATAGTTTTTAATGAATTAAAATAAAAATCAGGAATAAAAGTAAAATTAAAAAAAAAAAAA
>LNSY01370456.1:0-10417 GCA_002024485.1 Artocarpus camansi
TTTTTTTTTTTTTAATGACTAGGATAGGGGATAAGATGTGTTTGATATAAGACTGGTAAAATAAAAAGGAAGTAGATTAATGGATTAATTTGCAAAAACGACAATAGCATGAGCTCTGAAGTTGGCATCTGAACCTTTAGGTGACTAGGATATGTATAAATTCTATACAATATTTAAAAAGGTACTTATTTTTTCTGTTGACGATTATGTTTCAAAGTTAGCCAGATGTATCGCAAATGCATGAAAGTCAGTTTCCTTGATGGTATTCATACCAATGTTATGCAGTGTGCTTTTTGTCTAGTTTCGGATCAACAATTCCTTTAGTAATGGTTTGCTTTGGTATGCAGGTCCGTTCCACAGGAACAATAGACCAAGTGACGCGGCAGCCCATCAAAGGACGGAAACGTGGCGGTGGTATTCGTTTTGGGGAAATGGAGAGAGACTCCATGCTTGCCCATGGAGCAGCATATTTGTTGCATGATAGGCTTCATACGTGTTCAGATTACCATATTGCCGATGTATGTTCCCTGTGTGGAAGCATCCTCACAACAACATTCCTTCAGCAACAGAAGCGGATTCGTGAGATCGGTGGGTTACCCCCAATTAAATCTTCCAGGAAAGTCACCTGCCATGCTTGTCAAACGAGTAAAGGGATGGAGACGGTCGCGATGCCCTATGTCTTTAGGTATTTGGCTTCAGAGTTGGCATCTATGAACATAAAATTGACACTCCAGGTGAGTAATGGTGCGGGAGCGTGAGGTCGACCACAGTATTGACATTTGGGATTTGGTGCAAAATTATATTCCAGCATCTTCTTGTACATACTGGATCTGTTCTTTACATAATCATCAATGTATGAAATGGAATATGAATGGCTCTTTTCTGTCCACTGGACTAGGAGGTTGGCTATCCCTCACCGATATACTTGTTCGACTGTTTTTCATTATGATGTTGTTTCTTGTTTCCAGTTTTGACGCTATACCATGTTCTTGCAGATGTATTAGACTTTTATCATTATATGTAATACTTCAAATTTTATTGTACTCGATTATCTGCTTTCAAGCCTCAATGGAGATTGTAATAACATTGTCGTCTAGGCTTTGGATGTTTTGTTTTGTCCTGCCATGTTATGGATTAGTGTGAACTCTCTTCTCTGAAATTGCTGGCATTGTACTGATATTTTAAAGAAGTCTTAGGCTGTAGCGTTCTCTCTCTCGAGTAATGACGCCCCTATCTATGGATTGAGAGTCCTCTACTCTGTTGTCGGTGAACATTTGTTTCCTTTTTCTTTGGCTTCCATCATCTAGAGAAAGAACAGGAAGCTCTCGAGCGCCAACCACTGGAAGGAGGGAGCGATGGACTTGGATTTCCACGTAGAAGAAGTGGCTTCGGTCTAAAAGCTTACTCTTTTGGGAATGCATAAGCATATGAGCAATGCCTTTAAATGGAGAATGCAGGAGCTAAAGCGACGAGCTCTCGCCTGAGGAAAACAAAGAATGGGGGCTACAGAAAAGGCCATGGCCGGTGGATGGGCTCATCTCAACAAAAGAATGGCTGGAGGATGGGGTGCGGAGAAAAGTGGACTTTAATTTGTTTTGATTCTGGCTCCAAATTCACGGTTTACTGACTGGATTTAACTCGCCTGAGAATGCTAGGGAGGAGGCCATTATAGCGGGGAATCCGAAGGAGGTTATGTTGAAAGAGATAATGATCTTCCAAATCTTAAATTTGCTCGGGTCATCATCGACCTATCCTTGAGAAAACCTTTTGTGGTAGGGGTTCAATCTTCGTCGTGCAAACTTGGAGCCGTTATGGATCCAGTTCAAATATGAACATCTCCTGAAATTCTGCAACCAGTGTGGGCGGATTGGCCACAAGAATATAAGTTGTGGGAGTGAAGTAGCCATGGTGGAAGATGGGAAAGGCAGAAGGGTGCCGGCTTTTGGTCGATGGGCGTGTGCAGAGAGGTTGTTGGATGTTTCTCGGCGGAGCAGAGATCGGAAATTGCTTTCCACAGAAGAAAACTCCAGAGAGTCTCTATAAAGGACGTCTCAGAAGGATTACCGACCAATCAAGATTCCGGCAGCTTCTGGACAAGATGCTGTCCTTGATTGCGTACAGAGCTGTACTCAAGGTGGGTCTCACAACGGTGTGGATCAGAAGGGTAATGCGAATCAGAGTAGTGAAGGTGGCATGCAGATCGCAGAGTAATGGGGTATTTTATCTAGAGCAGTAAAAGACAAAAATGACTATTAGGGACGACGTGTCAGTAAAGGATTGCTGACCAAAAGATGCAGCCCAATCTGTCCAACAAATCCTCAAAAGTGTGCAAATCCATAGCTAAAATCTCTTGAATAGACTGTGTAAAGATTTTCAGGGTCTTCCTTGGAGCACTAAGCTACCATATGCTGACGCGAACAACAAGCTTATGAAACCTGGAATAATAATCAGATTTGAGGCTTCTCCCTCATTGCTAGAACGCCTTCTTTGTACGGTAAACTCTTCCTTATCAGTGTTCGTTTATCAACAAACTGGTTCTAAGAAACAAAAAGTGAATTCATTCGTCTGCCCAACCTTCGATCTAAAGGGAGTGGCTGTGGAGCCAACGGTAGGAAGAGGAAAAGTTGGGGACTAACAAATTTAGGGAGAGGATGGGGAATCGTCATCAAAATCAGGAAAGAGACTCACAAGAGGTACAAGGAAGTTGCGGATCGGATGCCAACGCCTCGAAGAACTCGAGGACACAGCTCATTGAAGAAGAGACAGAGGATAACAACGCTGTTGGAGTTGAGGTCATCTTCGATCCAAATCTACCTACGGCCAGGCCGGGGGAGGCAGGCCTTATCATGCCCCCCAAGTCGCCATGAAGACACTAAGTTGGAACTGTCGGGGACTTGGTAATCCCCGAGCAGAGAAGGGCCTGGGCCTTCAGGCCCTTATTTAGAAACACAATCCTGATGTTGTGTTTCTCATGAAAACATAGTGGCGTAGATTGGGGTTTATGGGAGGTTGTTATTTTGGTGCCATTGGTAAAGCTGGTAGTTTAAGTTGCTTTTGGAAAGCTGGGGTTAGAATAGAATCCTATGTTCTGGAAGATAAATTCATTAAACTTAGAATTGTTGACAGTAATGTAGCGTGGGCAATAGTTGGGGATTTGAACATTCTACCATCTAGTTCGGGTAAGTGAGGCGGGAGGCCATGGCATTCAAGAGATGGAAAGTTGCTTAGAGAATTTTTTGGATTCCACAGGGGTTATTGACTTGGGTTTCACTAGTGTTCGATTCACATAGACTAATGGTCATGAACTAACATCATGGTGAAGGAAAGACTAGATCGAGCTATTGTAAGTGTTGAATTGTGTACCAATTTTTCCAAGGCCGAAGTGCTGAACTTGCCTATCATAGATTCGGATCGTAGCCCAATCATTTTATAGATGGTGATCAAAGAAGGGAGAATGGCCTGTCCTTTCTGGTTCTTTGAAGCTTGGAGAGGAGATGATTCTTGTAGAACTAGGATTAATGGGCTTGGGGGCACCATTTCTCGGGATTTCACAGCTTCAAGCTAATGAAGATTGCTTTAACTCGAAGTGCTTTGCGCCGTTGGAACAAAAACTGCTTTGGGAATCAAAAAATAAAATTGATGGCCCTAGAAGATAAACTCAAGGAGATCCAAGGTTCTAATCCGAATGCTGAGAATTGAAGGGGGGAGGCAAAATTGGAGATTTTGGAATGTCGGGCTAGAATTTGTATGTGGAAGCAAAAGTGTAGAGAATTGTGGCTTAGAAAGTAATATCAAAATACAAAATTCTTCCACGCACCCACGGTGGTGAGGCGAAAGAGAAATCATATTTAGGCCTTGGAAAAATTCTATTAGTCGGTGGCTAAGGAAAAGGGTTGATATCAGGCAACATCTCATTAATTGTTTCACTGAGACTTTCACCTCTTTGGAACTGTCGCTGAATGATCATATATCTCAACTCATTGAGCCAAAAAAAACTTGTAAAGATAACTAGATGTTATCGGTTGATCCTATGGCTAAGGAAGTCAAGAGAATTGTTTGGGCGATGAACCTCCTTAAGGCCCTAGTTCCAGATGGCACGTTAGGAATTTGCTATAAAACTTATTAAGACATTGTCGGATGTCAAGTGGTAGACTTTGTCAAAGAGTTTTTCAAAAGTGGACGTTTGTGCAGCCTTTGAATCATTCTTTTTTGGTTTTTATACCTAAAATTAAGGTAGCCACTTTCGATCATCTTAGACCAGTTAGCCTCTGCAATTTTTGTTACAAGATTGTGTCTAAGATCATTGCGAACTAGATGTGGAGGGTTCTTGACAAGTTGATTTCACCTTTCCAATCGGCATTTGTGCTGGGAAGATGGATAGCTGAAAACTGTCCTAGCCCAAAGAGGTAATTCACACGATGAAACAAAAAAAAGGGTAAAGGTGGTCTTATGGGAATAAAACTAGACATAGGCAAGGCATAAGCTCAATTGGAGTGGAGCTTTCTCTTACAAGTGTTGAAAGCAAATGGATTTGATGATAGGTTTTGTGGTGTATAACACTAAGTTTGAGAAGAAATACGTATTTTTCACTCTTATTCATCACAATTTAGAGTACACATATTTATAACCAAAGACAGGTAACCAAAATCCTAACCAACTCCCTTTTAAGAAGAGAATCCCTAAAGAATAGGAAACTAAATTAGAAACTCCTAACAATACCGATAATTGGAAATAATAAAAGAAAAACACAAGAAATTATCCTAAACAATCCTAACTAAGATCCTAACAACCAAGGAACAATTATTCTGATTTCCTATACTCTCCCTTAAGTTGGTGAGTAAATGTCTCTCATTCCTAGCTTGGAAATACACGACTCAAAACTTGACTTCTGCAGTGCCTTGGTAAGAACATCAGCCTCCTATGACTCGGTAGGGACATATGATAGATCAATAGTTCCATTCTCTACTTCTATCTTAATGAAGTTCATGTCTATCCTTATATGCTTCATCCTGTCATGTTGAAGTAGATTGTGTACCACACTAATAGCAGATATGCTATTGCTATATAACTTCATAGGCCTGGTCATTGGTATGTTCAGATCTCCCATCAGCCTTTGTATCTAGATAAGCTTGCACGTACCTTGGGCTATGGCTTTATGCTCAGCTTCTACACCACTAGGGCAACTATAGACTACTTTTTGCTTCTCCAAGTCACCAAATTCCCCTACACCTTTGTATAATAACCTGTGATTGACCTGCTATCTTCCACTGCTTTAGCCCAATCCACATATGAGAAACCTACCACCTCTCTAGCTTCGGTTTTATGAAACAACAAACCCTTACCAGGGCTTCCTTTGAGGTATCTTAGAATTTGATTAATAGCTTCCATATGCCTTTTAGTACGAGCAAGCATAAATTGACTTACGACGCTCACACTAAAAGCAATATCAGGTCTCGTGAGTGATATGTAAATTAGTTTTCCCACTAGTTGTTAGTAGCTCTACCTATTTACTAGAGGATGTTCCTTTGACTCTTGATGTTTCTAACTTTTGTCTAAAGGCGTGCTAGCTAGCTTACGCCCAAGCTTCTTTGTCTCCTTAAAGAGGTAAAGTGTATACTTTCACTGTGAAATAAAGATTCCTTGCTTACTTCTTGCAATCTCCATTCTTAGGAAGTATTTAAAAGCCCCGAGATTTTTAACTCTGAATTCAACTTGCAACTTTTCCTTTAGAACCTTGATTTCCTCCTCATCATCTCCTGTGATTACCATATCATCAACATACACTATCAAAATAGCTTGCTTACCAGATTTACTCTTCTTCATGAATAGAGTATGATCTACTTATCCTTGTATGTAGCTGAGTTGTTTCATCACAATACTAAACTAGATGAACCAGGCTCTTAGAGATTGTTTAAGACCATATAGAAACCTTTTCAGCTTACACACCTTGTGTTGATCATCTTGTGACTCAAAACTAGGTGGAATTTTCATATATACTTCTTCTTCCAACTTACCACTGAGAAATGCATTCTTGATATCAAGTTAGTGTAGCTTCCAATACAGGTTTGTAGCTAGGGACAGTAAGACTTTTATGGAGTTCAGTTTAGCAACTGGTGCGAACATTTTTTCATATTCTATGCCATATGTTTGAGTGAACTCCTATGCTACCAATCTTGCCTTATACCTTTCCACAGATCCATCTGGTTTGCATTTAACAATGAATATCCACTTACTCCCTATAATCGTTTTCCATCCGAGAGACAAATTCCTAGGTGTCATTTTCATTTAGAGCCTTCATTTCTTCTAATACAGTAGCTTTCCAATTCAGATCCTGGAAGGCGTTATGTACATTTCTAGGAACTTGAATTTTATCAATTTTAGAGACAAAAGTTTTATAGTTCCATGACAGCTTGGAATATGTAAGGTATTTGGCAAGTGGATACTTCGGGTGTCTAATGCAGGGGCTTACTCCTTTTCATATGGCAATGGGAAGGTTAAAGTTGCTATCCTTATTCACATCTTCCTGCTCCCTTATCTCGGCCTCTGCTACACCTGTTTTGGTCCCCTCTTCCTTGTTGGTAGTTAGTGGATCAACCACTAGTTTGGGTTTTTGTTCATGCACAGGAGCTTGTGGTCTCCTTGAGTAAACCAAAGTTGGCTTTTCTCTTGCAATGTTTAACTTTTCCCCTTGACCAAAGTCATTGCCTTTTTTCCTAAACTCGGGAGGATTGGATGCAGTGTTTGGGAGATTCAATAGAGGTATGGTGACATTGGGATCCCAATGTTGGTCTCCTTGCGTATGATTCTCCCCTTGGAGACTAACTTGGGAATAAAAGTTTTGGTCTTCAAAAAACGTGACATCTGATGAGATTAGAAACCATTTGGAGGAAGGATGATAACATTTGTATCCTTTTTGTTTAGAGGAATAACCAAGGAAAATGCACTTTAAGGATTTTGGATCAACCTTAGCTTGAGTTGGTTGAGTGTTATGGACAAAGACAACACAACCAAAAACTTGCAGTGGAAAAGATTTGGGGACCCAAAAAGATGGAAAAACTGACACCAATTGACTAAAAGGGGTTTGATATTGCAGGACTCTAGAAGGAAGAAGGTCAATGAGGTATGTAGAGGTAAGAATAGCATATCTCCAGAATGAATAAGGAACATTACAATAAAACATGATTGACCTTGCAACCTTAAGTAAGTGACGATTTTGCCTCTCTACAACTCCATTTTGTTGAGGAGTATATGCACATGAACTTTGATGGTGTATCCTATATACTCTTTTAGGTAGGTATTCAATTCATGAGAAAAATACCCCCCACCATTGTCTGTTCAAAGAATATGAATTGGAGATTGAAACACATTTGCAATGAGTTTATGAAATTGTTCAAAGATTTATGTAACTTATGATTTTTCATGCATGAGATAGACCCAACAAACTCTAGTATGGTCATCAATAAAGGTGACAAACTATCATTCCCCTGTTAAATTTGGCATACGAATCAAGTAAGATGGCCTTGATTTTTTGTATCTGTGAGGAGGATAATATGCACGGGTCTATTTTGCAAGAAGACAATCATCACAACTAAAGGATTTATTAATAAATAAATGAAGATACAAATGTTTCAAATATAAAAAACTTAGATGACCTAGCCTTTTGTGCCACAGTTTGACATTAGAATAAAAAAAATAGAAAAAATAGTAGATAACTTGGGCTTTGGGGAGAGCTCAACATTTGACAGTATAGAGGCCATTTTGCTCCTTAGCATTCTCAACCGTCCTCTTCAATAACAAATCCTGAAATTCACAATAAGATGGAAATAATGTTACGGAACAGTTCAAATCTTTGGTTATTTTACTTACTGAAATTAAATTGCACTTTAATTCAAGAACATGAAGAACGAAGTTCAACTTCAAATTGCCAACTTCTGGATCCCTTCTTCTTGCTACCTTACAATTAGTGCCATCTGCTACAGTGATATAGATTTTCTTTGCAGGTTTTATAATTAATAAACCTTGTGTTGGAACCGGACATATGATCAGATGCACCAGCATCCACAACCCAAGTATTGTGTGGATTTTTGTGAGATAATAGAGACACGGTACCTTCATGAGCTGTTAAGGCATTAGAATTTGATGAGGTGAGATTGGTTTCCTTAGCAGTCAATGGAGTATTTAACAAATTCCGTAAAATCTCCATCTGCTCGATTGCGAATGGCTGAGAGCAAGTTTTGGTTGTTGTCTTTGTTGTATAGGAATTCTTCCACCGCTGATTTTGTGGCTTCCAATATGCTAGTTCGCCATGGATATCCTAGCATGTGTCCTTGGTATGATATGGCTTCTTACAATGCTCACACCACAGTTGTTTGTCCGTCATGGTTTGAGCCCTAAAATTGCTTCCTTCATTTCGAGTAGCCAAAGCTAATCCTTGTGCCTTTGTTGTCGTGCATTATGAAAGGGAAGACATCACTTTTCTTCTCGTTTCCTCACGTTGAATCTCCACAAAGACTTCTTTGAGTGTAGGTAAGGGCTTCATCTCGAGAATCCGTCCTTTGACTTCATCAAGTTCATCAAGTTCATATTGAAGATCCTATCCTTCTCTAACATTTTGTTGTACAATAGTCCATCATCAGGGCACCTTTAGATCACCTCATAGAACAAATCTATTTCTTGCCACAATTATGAGAGAGTATTAAAATACTTAGTGACTATAGATGTGCCTTGTCGGATATTACAGATGGTAGATCGAATCTCAAAGCTCTGTGAGATGTTTTCAACATCAAAATACATTTCCTTCATCGCCTCCTAGATCTCCTTCACCATTTGATAGAATAGATATAGGTGTCCAATTTCGGCTTCATCAAATTAATGAGCCATGCCATCATGATTTAGTTCTCTGCCTCCCACACACCATAATTGGTTGCACCTGGTTCTGGCGCTGCTGTTGTTCCTGTCAGGTAAACTGCCTTTCCTTTGCCTTTGATCACCAATAAGACTGATTGATATCACTCTCTGAAATTGCTACCATTGAGTTTACGTGTGGTTATTTGAATGGAAGGATTTTCGAATTGGATGGAAACAATGGGTAATCGAGTGTTTGATAGAGTCGGGTTAGGGTTAGGGTTAGACTCCATTGTGGATGACACCATCGGCACCAAATTTTTTTGACAAAGGGATTACACCAGTGGATTACAGGCTCTGATACAATAAAACTAAGTTTGAGAAGAAATGCATGTTTTTCATTCTTATTAATCACAATTCAAAGTACACATATTTATAACCAAAGATAGGTAACTGAAATCCTAACTAACTCCTTTTTAAGAAGAGAATCCCTAAAGAATAGGAAACTAAATTAGACAATCCTAACAATACCGATAATTAGAAATAATAAATTTAAAACATAGGAAATTATCCTAACTAATCCTAACTCAGATCCAAACAACCAAGTAACAATTATTTTGATTTCCCACAGCGTAATTAAAGTATGTGTCTGATTGGTCTCTTTGTCCATCCTCCTCAATGGAAGCCCTCTTCTGCCATGTAGACCAAATTGAGGATTAAGAGAAGGGGATCCTTTATTCCCTTATCGACAAAGGGATCCTCTATCCCTTTTTCTTATTGTAGTTACTTATCTGGGAGGAATGTGAGGGATCTTTGGCTGGTATTATTATTGCAAATATTGTATTGCCTCTTACCCATCTTATGTTTGCCGATGACAGTATTATTTGGTTGGGTTATGGAGCAGGGGGCACAAGCTTTTAAATTTTGCTTGAGATGGTCGAGCCAACGGATTAACTTTGGAAAGTCTAGGAACCAGAGACTATGAGAAGGAAGGTATGTAGAATTCTTTCCATGGAAGAGGTTCATGGTGATGAAAGATACCTTGTGAAATTGCTATTTCAGTCAAAGAATCATTGCAAGGACTTGAGTTCTTAAAACACAAGGTCATGCTTCGATTAGAAGGCTGGAGAAGAAACTCCTATCCTAGGCTGGGCGAACAACTCTTTGTTGGATCAAAATCTAACATATGGGCTAATATACTTAAGAAATATGAATTAAAGGCTATCAATAAGGTTGTCTAATTAAAAGTGATCACTTTAGGTTTTGGGCTTTTAATGCATCATTAAGTCTAGGCCTCTTATGTGTAAAGACCAAAATAGTAATTACTAATTTTATAATGGGCTAAATTGGTAATTAAGAATAATTGCTAGAGTTTAGCAATTATGTAAAGGGGTTATGGTCCTCAAGTTAGTATGTACATTATTTTTCTATTCCTCATCTATAGAGAATTACAGAGCATTCTGAAAAGGAGGATTTACGTACTAGACTTGGAAGATCCTCAACCAAAAGACTCAAGAATCACATTCAATAAATGGATTTAGGTTAGCTTCCGCATCTTATTAATATTCTTGAT
>LNSY01370775.1:0-11974 GCA_002024485.1 Artocarpus camansi
GATATAATACAAATGATTGTCTAAAGTGAATTGATTTGCCGAGGTAGAATTATTAATCCAAATCAATTCACTTTATGTCCCAATCCAACACATCGTCACTTATGACAATGTGCCAATGTTTCTATTCGCGAAGTCTACCTCCAATGGTCAAGACAAACCATCTTCTGTTAGGGATATAGGCAACATAACAATCTTTACATGAATTAAGTATCCAACTTTATTCCTTCAATTGCGGATCTCATAATTTAGATCGTTACCTTAAGAATCGTATTCTCCACATAATTTGTCCATCATATGCCAAATTCTTAAAGGTTTGAAACAACAGTCTTAAACTTTTATTTGCTTAACATACATTCAACAAATATGAATGTAAAGAGGACAAGATTTGGTATACAAATAATAAATAAATTATTTATTGAAAAAAATGTCTCCAAAAACATATTATATTTTTACTCTTTAAGGCATACACATCTAACACTTATTGGATATATAAAGTAGTTTCCTTTTTTTTAATCATAATCGTTTCCTTTTGATAGAGTTATATAAAAAATATACACTAATAATTATAAAGCAGTATGTTATAAAACTGATAAAAAATGAATAATAACATTACTTTATAAAACTAATAGAACAAATGAGAATAATCTGTGATGGTGAGATTTGTTGGAGGAGGGAAAGCTCAAGAGGAGAGAGATCTATTTACGTTTCATGGCAATAGTGATATCACCTCTCGCGATCGCTTGCTTGACGGTAAATAGCGATGGTGCTTAATGTTGGCTGTCGACGTTGGAGCATGGTACGATCGCTCCATCGAGTTCTAAAAGGTTCCAAATAAAAGGGCGATTGTTGGATAGAAGAAAGGGCAAAAGGAGAGAGAAAAAGAGAAGGGAAGAAAGAGAATAACAAAGAGAGGATGAGAGAGTTAATTTGACCTAGGGTGTTTGGAATGGTGGTTTAAACTATTAATTAGAACTGTAAATATTGTAGCATATGAGAGTTTATACTATAGCAACTTTTTTCTTTTTACTATAGCATGTAAAAGTTTTACACTATCCCTAATTAAAAAGTTAGTTATAACTAACTTTGTCAAATAGACTATTAAGTTATTTTAGTCATTATCTTACTAATAAATGTAGAATCAAAATCAAAAAACCTATTTATCAACTTTTCTTAAATTTTAGCCTATTATTTTTTATTCTTTTGTTAGTTTGGTCTATTCTCTTATTGCCCCTAAAAAAGATAATGATGACAATCCTTCTCACTCCCTGAATTTAAAATTGAAATGAAGTATTAGTTCAATATAAAAAATTTCATGCATGTTTTTTGTTTATTTATAGTCCGTTACTATAATTGATTATATTGTTGATTTTCATGGTAAGTTTTATGATACTAGTATGGTCTACATGAAAGAAAATCTTGAAAAATTATGCGTGGAAATAGTAATATGAAGTTTATGAATTTTTATAATTTGTTAAAATTAATTTTTATGCCCTTATTTTGATGATATCTTTAGGATATTGTTTAAAAGTTTTACATTATTTGGCATTATTCATGAAATAAAATTGATTTTATGATGTTGGTTGTCCTAAGCAAATAGAAAAACTTGTCAAAATGGAAGGTTGAGAAGTTAATGATGTTTAAAGTATGCTTTGTATGTTATTTTGGTCCTAAATTTCTTTGATGCAATTTTGTATTTGTTTTGAATGATTTGAAATTTTTATAGAATTTCTACAGAATTTATAATTTTATGTGAATGAATTTTTATTTTGGACCTACTCCTGTGATTTTTTGTAATGCCCATTATTTTAAAGGTATAATTGTATAAAATCTAAGGTGTAAAACATAAGAGTTTAAAAATTTTGTTGTATACTGAGCTACTTTTATTGTTCTATTTATTTACAAAAATGCAATATTGGCATTTCAGGGCAAAAGTCTCTGAAGGACCAAATCTTACCTACTTTTCACCTGCCAGTTCCACTTCAATTATTTTTTCTCTTCTTTTTATTTGAGGCATTTCTCTCTCCCTTACCCATATCTCACTCTCACTCTCCTTACTTCTCTCTTTTCTTCTTCCTATTCTATCTCTCACCCAAATCCACAAACAATCTCTTACAAACTCAAATATCAAGGAGGCTTAGATGTTTTCATGATCAAGCAACTCTTTTGAACTTAGTTTTAAGGTTAGATTTTTAAAACTTTAACTTTGATTGTAAGTTATATTTTGGCATGAAAATTGTAATGGATATTTATACAACATTTTGAAAACTCTAGATATTTGTAAAACTAGATTGTATTGCTTTGAGTTTGATATTTTCGGATTTGAAACATGTTTTTGCATAAGTTTAGTAAAATTGAATTATGATTTTAGATGTGTTTAATATATAAAGATTTGAAGGAATGGGTCTATTAGTGTTTACACATGATATTCTAAGGATTTTGTACATTTCTTATGGTCTGGGAATTGATGAAGTGAGTTGGATTGAGCTTTGAAGCTTAAAATCCTCGAATATGGAAAACTTTAGTTTTCTAGATTTTTCTAGTGGCAGGCTAATTTGATAGATCGGCAAGCTAGATAGGGACAAGTTCGGCAAGTCGAATTGCAGGCCAAACCTAAAGTTCGGTAGGCCAAAGAGTGAACAAGACTTGCAGGCCAGACCTTATAGACTAGCAGGCTGGCAAAAGGTCCAAAAATCTTAGTTTGTTTGGTAGGTTGAAAAAAATTGATTGGTAAGCCAATCCAACAGTCCAAACTCGATTATTCTCTTTATTTTAAGGCTAGGAAATGTTTAAAAACGTGTGATTTTGGTATTCAAACATGGAGATCATAAATATGGTTATTTGTATACATATAAGATAACAACGTACTTAGAGCTTACATGGTTAACTTGATTGTGTAAGCTGAAAGTTATCAGTGGATATTTTGCAAATAGGTAGAGATACTATTACTTATCTTTTTCAAGGTTTTGATTAATTAAAATTGGTTCTTTACATTGCAAGATATGTATACAATATTTTGTATGTATATGATATTTTGTACGTATATGAATATTACTCATGACAAAATATTCTAGAACTCATCTTGTATCGTATAGTGATAATAAATTGATTTGACATGTATTGATATAATCAAGAAGCATAGTTAGAAAATACTGACTCTATACATAATGAATGATTATAGAGGAATGGTAAGACGTGAAGATGGTGGCGGTTATGTCTTTGGGCACAAATACCCTAGAAGGTGAATATGGTGGAGGTGATGACACTCCCTTAGGTCAAAAGTCCCAAAATACACTGTACAAAAAAAAAAAAACAACTTGGTAAGGATTCAAGGCTTGATGTCCCCTCACCTGACACTCTTAGAATGATTACAATGGAAAAACATGCCCTTTAAGTTTCATTGATTTGAGTGATGAGATACTCCATTGAAATGTGGATACCTAGGAACATTAATGAATCATGATATATATATATATATATATATATATATATGAAACTTAGTAATGATTAACATACGGTATTCACGAGATATGATCATAATGAATCTCATAAGCTGAATAATGTTGAGAACTAACTAACTATATAGGTGTTAATATGATAATTAATAAAACTTAAAGGTGAATAATGGTATTCTCTACTAGGCATATTGATGCTCATCCCTATTATTAATTTTATCTCTCAGGTGGAGTTCGGTGTAACATGTCCGACGAAGAGTAAATGACAAGATTGCTTGTGTCATGTTGCAATATCTTAGCCTATTTATATCTCGTTTGAACATGTAAGATTTGTAATCTATAGCAATGGCTATGTTAACTTGTTTAGTTACTTAAAATTGTATTTTGATGATGATGGCTATATTTTTAATATTTGATGCAACACTAAAACTGTGGAATATTATTTAAAGCATGTACTAGTTGTTTTCTTTTTACAAAGACCCATGGGCAATATTTTGAATGTTTAAAATGATAATCATACAATTTATTTATACTTACTAAATACTTACAATTTATTTATAAATTTTAGTATAAGAGCTTAGGTTCGATTAACCTAGGACGTATAGCACCACCTTAAAAATAATTTTTTTGAAATAGTTTTAAAGTTAAATGTTAATATCATCATCATTGGTACTAATCCTAGTTAAACTTCCACAGTCAATAGAATCCATGCCGCCAAGACGTCAAGTTCAATAGTTTAAACAATCATAACCTATTGAGCAAATTCAACCTGCTATGCAACCACAACAGGTTGAACAAGCTCAAAAAGTTGAGCAACCTCATTCGACAAACAAGCTCAAGAAATGGAGCAACCTCGACCGAGGATGTAGCCTTAACCAATTATGTTAGAAGTAAAAAACTTGGGTCAGATTCTTTAAGCTTTACAGGCTGTGTAAAGACTTGCAGAGGCTTATAACCCTAAACAACATCATTTAGCCCTACTAAAAGAGTTCATAAAATAGAAACCTTATGTGTTTACCAAAGAACCCATGGCATGGCATAACAATGGCTAAAGCCTGTTAAGAAGAAGTTTGATCTTCTAAGAATCCCATAGAAATACCTTGTTAGTTTTTCCATATAGGTGTTTTAGGGCAAAGCTAAGGAATGGTGGGATCTTCAAAAGATGATTATGATGTACCAAATCTAACCTAGAGTCAATTCGAGATGATATCCTGCAATATGTATGTTCCCTAAAGTCACAGACAAGCAATGCTATAGGAATTCAAAAATTTATTATAAGGAGACAAATCGATAGCCGAATATCAAGCCCAATTCATAGAGCTATCTCGTTATACTTCTAGAGCTAAGTCAAACTCCATGGCGAGATATGAAAAGTTCAAAAATAACCTAAGGTCAAAAATCAAACAAATAATAGCTGTTATTCTTTTAATTGAGTTTCTTGAACTGGTAGCCATTGTTCAACATGCGGAATCAGAGCTGAATAACTCCTATGGGGAATACAAAGGTTTTGGCAGGCACCAAAAGAAGATGAACAAGAATGAAAGGTCACAAGGGCAAGTATCTCATAATAACAAAGTCAATGTTTATAGTGGATCCTCAAGTAGTGGATGCTTTCAACCATACACTTGTCATAACTATAGACAAGTAGGACACTTGAGAAGAAACTGTCCTAAACGCCCCACATAGTCATCCTTTACTCCAAGGCCACAAGGCAGTCATTATAAGGAGTAAATCAAAACCGAAGGAAATTAAAACAAAGCATGCCAATCTTTCATGCCTTAATAACCCAACCTTGAGGGTTCCAGCCTTAGTATAATTATCAACAACAACCACAGGGTTTGGGTTTCTATCAAAATCAAAACTTTCAACTGACTCCTTAGGCTTTTGTTAATCAATGACCATACTTTCTTGGGAGGAATAACAATGGAAGCAACAGTCAAGGAAATCAGGGAAAAGGAAACAATGACAAGGGAAAGGCAACAACTTAGGCTTATGTTATTATAGTCATAGTCGGACAAGCAAGATAAGTCAACAACTCTATTGTAGACGATATGATTCATGAATCTCACCCTTGGGCTCATGTATTATATGATACTGGTGCTACTCATTTGTTCATAACTATATTATTTGCTTCCATATTACAACTAGAAATTGAAACATGTAACTCTTAGTTAACTCTTAGTACACCGTTGGGTGAAATAGCTAAAATTATTATGATCTATAAGTTAGTGTGTGTGATAATAGGAGAACATAGACTTTCAGCTAACTTGTACATAATAACCATATCAGAATTTAAGGTAATCCTAGGCATGGATTGGCTAACTAAATACCAGTCTATAGTAGATTGTCACTAAAAACATGTCTCTTTATTCACAAAGAATAGCCAAAGCATCAATTTCTAAGCAAAGACAGGGACAGTGACACCAAACCTTGTGTTGAAAGCTTATTATAGAGGACGAAGGAATTTTACTAGTCTTGGAATGATGTTTGCTTCAAAAGAAGAACCAAAGAAAAGTGACTCATCTTTACATTCTCCTATGATGGATGAATTCTTAAATTTTTTTCCAAATGAACTGCCAATACTCCCGCATGATAGAGAGATTGAATTTGTTATCGACTTAATCTTGGGAACAGCTCCTGTTTCCATCACTCTTTACAGGATAGCATCTACTGAAAAGGTTGAACTAAGGAAGCAACTAGATGAACCACTAGAAAAAGGATTCATTCACCTAAGTACATCAACTTGAGGAGCTCCAGTGTGACTCTATATCAATTGTTGCTGACTCAACAGTTGACCATCAGGAATAAGTATCCCTTACCCCGAATCAACGAGTTGTTTGATCAGTTGGGAGAGTCTCAATACTTCTTAAAGATTGACTTGTAGTCTAGATATCACCAACTAAGAATAAAATAAATAGACGTTCATCACTTTGAGTTTCTTGTTATGCCTTTTGGATTGACCAATACACCTATAGCTTTCATGGGCTTGATGAACCATGTTTTTCGACCATACTTAGATTAATTTATCATTGTTTTCATATATGATATATTGATCTATTCCAAACCAAAAAAAAAGAAGCATGCTAAACACTTGAGGATTGCTCTACAAACGTTAAGGGAACACAGCCTATATGTGAAAAAGGAAAAGTGTGAATTTTGGATGATGAAAGTCAAGTTCCTAGGACACGTTGTCTCTAAAGAAAGAATCTTAGTAATTTCCTCCAAAATTGAAGCAGCATTGAATTAGGAATGACCAAAGAATATTTCAGAGATCCAAAGTTTCCTCGGATTAGCTTGATACTGTCGGCGCTTTGTGGAGAAATTTTTGAAGATTGCTTTTTTGCTGACAAGACTCACTAGGAAGAATATTAAGTTCTTACGGGATGATAAATGTGAGGAAGCATTTGTGAAACTGAAGCAAAAACTCACTAGTGCACCTATACTTGTTATTCCCAATAACGAGAAGCCTTACACCATGTACATCGATGCCTCAGGAAATGGTATAGGTTGTGTGCTAATGCAACATGGTCGACTAATTGCTTTAGTTTCATGCCAACTAAAAGCCCATGAGAGGGATTATCCTACGCATGACCTTGAGTTAGCTGTTGTGGTTTTTGCACTTAAGATTTAGAGATATTAACTATATGGCATAAAGTGCAAGGTCTATATTGATCACTAAGGTTTAAAGTATTTATTTACTTAAAAGAGCTCAATCTAAGATGACGAATATGGACTAAATACATGGTAGATTATGACTTTAGTATTCAATATTATCCTGGTAAAAAAATGCAGTAGTGGATGCTTTGAGTGGTAAAAATAACAGGATAATGGCTAGCTTAACATTGTAGGGTTAGAGGCAAATAATCACCATTGCTGACTTTGACTTGTAGTATTATAAAGATGATGAAAGAGCCTTCATGTTTAACGTGATAGCTACCCCTATGTTGATCCAACGAGTAAAACAAGGACAATAGCACGACGAAGGATTATGTATGATATGGGAACAAATACAAAATGGTGAACAACTAGTTGGATGGTAGATTGAACCAGAAGGATTATTGCTTCATAAAAGGAGATTGGTAGTTTCATAGGACCCTGATCTTAGGCATGTAGTGTTGGATAAAGCACACCACTCTAAGTTTGTTATTCATCCTAGAAGCTCTAAGATGTATATACATTTAAAGAGACAATATCAATAGTGAGGAATGAAAGATGATGTAACAACTTTTGTATCTAAGTGCATGACGTGTCAATAGGTCAAAGCAGAACATCAAAAGCTAAAAGGGGAGCTAAAAATCCCACCTATTCCAGAATGAAAATGGGACCATGTTACGATGGATTTTGTTACGAGATTTCCTAGAACTCAAATAGAACATGATATCGTTTGGGTAATTATGGATAGTTTAACAAAACAGCTTGCTTTATCCTAATCATAACAATCTATAATGTCTCTAAGCTATGTCAGTTGTATGTAAACAAAAATGACCTTGCATGGTGTACCAATGTCAGTAGTCTCTGATAGGGATACCCGTTTCACATTGAAGTTCTAGATTGGATTACAAAAATCTTTGAGAACCCAACTAAACTTTAGTATTGCTTTTCATCCTTAAATAGATAGAAAATCTAAACATGTCATTCAGATTCTTAAGGATATGCTTCGATCTTGTGTGTTAGATTTTGAAACTAATTGGACTACATAATTACTATATGTTAAGTTCGCATACAATAACATTTATCAAGCAAGCACTAGCATGGCTCCATATAAGGCTTTATATGGAAGGTCTTTTAGATCTTTACTATGTTGGGCTGAAAAGGAAGAACGACTTGATCTAAGACCTCAGTTTATCTAAGAAACAACAACTAAGATCCAGATTATTCGTGAATGCCTTACGACAGCTTAAAGCTGACAAAAAAGCCATGCGGACAAGAGAAGGCAACCATTAGAGTTCATGGTCAGAGATTATGTATTTCTGAAACTGAAATCAAAATGTAGTGTATCTCGAATTGGTGTTAAAGGAAAGCTAACACCAAGGTATATAGGACCATTCAAGATTGTAAAATAGATTGGATCGCTTGCTTACCATCTAGACCTACCACCTCAATTATCCCATGTGTATAACGTATTCCACGTGTCGATGTTAAGGAAATACGAACTAGACCCGTCACATATTATCATGTAGACAGATATCCCAATCCAAGGAGACATGACTTATGTGGAAGTTTTGATTCAGATATTAGATCGTGAAGTAAAATTTTATGTCATCGTGAAATTCCTCTAGTGAAAGTGATGTGGCAATATCATGATGTTAAGGAAGATACTTGGGAACTTAAATCAAAAATAAGAGAGAAATATCTACATTTATTTCAATGTCATGTAAAGTTGTATGAAATTTCGAGGATGAAATTTCTTAAAGGAGGGAAGAGCTGTAATACACATTATTTTAGTAGGTATAATTGTGTAAAATTTAAGGTGTAAAATGTGGTAATTTAAAAATTTTGTTGTATCTAAAATTTACCAAGGTACTTTTGCTAAATTTATTTATGAAAATGCTATATTAGCATTATGTGGCAAAAGTTTTGAAGGGGACAAATCTTACTCGTTCTTCGCCTGCCTGTCCCCTTTTAATTATTTTTTCTCTTCTTTTTATTTAAGGCTTATCTCCTCCCTCACCAATATCTCACTCTCACTCTCTCTAGTTCTCTCTTTCTTCTTCCTCTTCCATTGTGACACAAAGCAAAGGAAGTCTAAAAACAAAACCCAAAATCACACCAAGCTATCTCTCATCCAAATCCACAAACAATCTCTCATAAACTCAAAGATCAAGGAGGCTTAGACGTTTTCAAGATCAAGTAACTCCTTTGAACTAAGTTTTGAAGTTAGATTTCTAATACTTTAACTTTGATTTTAAGTTGTATTTTGATATAAAAATTGTAAAAATGTATTTTTGATGATTGTGGATGTTTATACAATGTTTTGGGAACTCTAAATATATGTAAAACTAGGTTGTATTGCTTTGAGTTTGGGTATTTTTAGATTTGAAACATGTTCTTGCATAAGTTTTTAAAAATTTGAATTATGATTTTAAATGTGTTTAATGTATAAAGATTTGAAGGTAATGGTTCATAAGTGTTTAAACATAATATTCTAAGGATTTTGTACATTTCTTATGGTCTAGGAATTAATGAAATGAGTTAGATCGAGCTTGGAGCACAAAATCCTCAAAAATGAAAAACTTTAGTTTTCTAGATTTTTCTAGCCATGGGCTGATCTAGCACATAGGTAGGCCAAATAGCCGATAGGCACGACAGGCCAAACTAGGTACAAGATCAGAGAACAGTGAAGAGGACTGGTAGACCTGACCTTGTAGACCGATAGGCCAACAAAAGGTCCAAGAAATAGTAGTTTTGTTTAGTAGGACAGAATCAGTTTATCAGCAAGTCAATCTGATAGTACAAACTCAATTATTCTCTTTATTTTGAGTCTAGGAAATGTTCCAAAACTTGTGTTTTTGGTATGCAAACACGGAGAACATAAATAGGGTTATTTGTATACGTCTAGGATAATGACATACTTGGAGCTTATGTAGTGAACTTGATTATGTAAGTTGAAAGTTATCAATAGATATTTTGCAAAAAGTAGGGATTCTAGTACTCATCTTTTGTGGAACTCTTCCTGTATTATACAACAAAAATAAATTGATTTAACATGTATTAATATGATTAAGAAGATGGTTAGGAAATACCGACTCTATACATAATGAATGATTATAAAGGAATTGCGAGACATAAAGAGGGCAGCGGTTACGTTCTTAGGCATGAATATTCTAAAAGGTAAATAGGGGGTGATGACGCTCTCTTGGGTCAAAGGTCCCAAAACACACTATACAGGAAAACGACCTATTGAGGATCTGAGACTTGATATCCCCTCACCCGACACTTTTGGAATGATTGGAAAGTGGAAAAGCACACCTTTTGGGTTTCGTTGAGTTGAGTGATAGGATACTCCATTGAAATGTGGATACCTAAGAATATTAATGAATCATGATATATGTATATATGTATATGTATGAAACTTGATAATGACTAACGTAAGGTATTCACGAGATATAATCATAATGAATCTCATAAAATGAATAATGTTGAGAACTAATTAACCATGCAAATGTTAATATGGTAATTCATAAAATCTAAAGATGAGTAATGGTACTCCCTACTAGGCATATTGATGCTCATTCTTGTTATTAATTTTATCTCTCAGGTGAAGTTTGGTATAACCTCTCATCAGACGACAAGATTGCTTGTGTCGTATAAAGATCTAAATAAATTGTTGTTGTTCATATTTTAGCAAACTAGAATTTATGCACATTGTTATATATGTCGTCTATGTTCATATTTTTAAGAAATATAGATAGAGTTAAAAACTAATTTCAAAATAATAAAAACTGTATAAATAATGCTTATAATTTTCTGAAATTTTTATGATGATGGATCTATGAGTCAACTTTAGTTTTCACAAAAATTTGAAGTTATTAGGATGATTTTATGGTGTAAAAAATTACGTGATTCTATAGTAGTTGGTAAGGATGGTGATTTCAAGAGCACTTAGGGTAGTTTAATATCTCATACTTTTGACACATAAAATTAGGAGTTGAGGGAACATAAGTCATAGACGCTTGAAGTGTTGGAAAGTAGTTTAGAAAAAAAAATATTTTGAAGTACTATTTTGAGGGTTAATTTTGAGTAGGACTCTTATATTTTAGTAATGGATCAAGGTAGCAACTTGTTTTTCTCTGCAAGAAGATTGAAATAGTATATTCATATGCTCAAAATAATGAATGAGTGAATAAGAACTTGACACCTAAAGTGCACATATGCACATATTTTGTTGGAGAACTAAAGTGAGAAAATCTCTTGTCTCACGTTGGAAAGAAAGTAAAGTCATGGTCTCCACTAAACCCTATAAAAAGCACCTCTATTTCACTTTTTAAGACACACCAATATTTAGAGCTTTCTCTTTTATTAGAATTCTCTTTAGAGTCTATAGGTTTCAATGTGATGGAGTTAGAAGAAATTTAGTTCATCGTTGGAATAATTTTAACGTGCTCTCCTCTGGCATCATCGTATCCTGAGAGATAGATGCTTATCAACCTAGAGCACATACCGTAAGGGGCAAATTTGTCACAGTGTGTGATATACGAGCCTTAGTGATTTTACGTTTCTCAATTTTCATTTTGAATTGTTGTCATTCTATGTTTCAATATTATGATATTACTGTTGTAATTCTTTTTATTAATAATATTATTCCAGTTTTTGTTTGCCATTCTATCGATTGCTATTTTACTAACAACTTTAAGATAGATTCAATAGAGACAAACATATAGGTGGAAATTGGAAATAAGAGGATGTATAATCTGTTTTTATTATATTTTATATTACGTTTTTCATCATTTTGATTTTGAGCTTTTTGAACATATTTATATCTTCTTCTCGCTATACGTTTTAATTTTGTTGCTTATTTGTTT
>LNSY01370804.1:0-13871 GCA_002024485.1 Artocarpus camansi
TCCTATGGGGGCTTGAGGTGGGGCCCGTGGTCGGATGCCACATCAAATGCATAATATCATGAAAGCATACAATGCATTAGCCAACAAGTATGTGAAAATTCTAGGCACCATACAATAAACATAATAAATGCAATCACATTGTAAATCATATATTAAACTTTTAAAATGTTATGCATAACAAATACAAATATACTTCAAACATTTATAAAGCATTTGAAATTCGTTTTATTGATGCTATAACTGAGGTTTAAACTTACTTGTTTGATGCTCTAGCATCTACCTTTATCCCTTTTTCCTTCTATTAGTTGACTTCCGTGCCTTGTTCAAATAACACTTAACTATTAGCTAACTTTCTTATTACCGGCCTACTTAATCGATAATGGAACTTAAACATTTAAACATTCATTCTATATACTTAGTTTCATTACTTATTGGTTTCCTCAACTTAGCAGGTTACAAAAAAATTCCCATCTAAGGGGCATTTTTCCTAAATTAGACATTTTGAGGTCCGTTTTAACCTTTTTATGAAACATGACCGTTTTGCTCTTTACGGGTCTTAAAAAAAATTTGGAACCCTTTTTAAACAGAACTCACATCTCCTTGTCACATGTCATGTTGCAACAACAAAACATCAGTTTTCTTTTCATATAAAACATTATGTTTTTAACCTGCAATATGAAAATCTTGATGTTTATGGGTTTAACGAGTTTTCTTTAGAAAATTCTTAATTTCTCTTAGGTTGTAAATCATAAAATTACTTACTACCCTCAGTTATATTGAAAGCCAGCTTTGCATAGTGATAAATACTATTTGACATGATTTTTTGTGGTTTTGCTTTGAACCATAAAATTTTGACATTTTTTACCCCCAAAACCAAAAATAACTGCTTTATACCAAAATGTATAATTTTTTGCAAGGAGCAAAGTTTAAAAAAGCTCCTTGATCTAACTTAAACAACTTCAAATTGTTTTTTCATAATACCTTTTTAAAATTTCATGATTTAATCTTGTAAATTTTATAACTCATTAACGGTGCAGAATTTTCACAATCCATCTATGACTTATGATAGTTTTGATGAGTTTTATAATTTTTGCATTTCAACTTTCTGTAAATTCCAACATTATAGTGGATTTTTTGGTTGATTTTCAAATTTGTCGAGCTAGAAATGAACTTTTCAATTTAATCCGCTTGGAATTTTATAAAATCTTATTCACAAAAGTTGTTTTTGTCGTTCTTTTTGACAAATCTCATGTTTCGCTTGAAAAATAAATCAGTGTTTAAGCTAGTCAAAATCTTGGTTCCTTATAAACTATTAAAACTTTACTTTTGAACTAAGTTTGACAAACATTCTCATTTTTTAGCATTATAACCCTAGATCTTAGCATCCAATCTCATCATCGCATATTAAAAATACTAAACAATAATGTCATAGTATCCTTAATATATGCCATAGTCCATGTATATCATAAATTACATAACAAACACTTAGTGTGCATAAAAAAACATGAACTTTAATTTGGTTTTCAAGGACTAGAGTTTTACCTAAGCAATCCTAAGATTTTAGTCCTTACTTAAGCACTTAAAGGCTCCTCAAAAGCCTTGACAACAATCCATAAACATCCCTTAAAAATCATTTCAAAACTTGCACAAAAAGCCTATATCACAATACGTAAAGTTTTGAAAATCCTTAATCTTCCTTTACATTGTGTGACTTAGCTTCAAAACATGATTTGAAGACTTGAGATCATTAAAACTTGAGAAAAAAAACCATGGGGGGTGGGGGTGGATCTCTTAAGTGAAAATGGAAGGATTTTTTTATGAATGAAGCAAACTTTTTATTTCGTTTCAGTCCTTCACTATTTAAGGACTCACTCTAGGGTTCTTTTTGCAAAGAAAATTTGCTTCACAACCACTTATCATAATTGGTCCCATCATAGGGGAGATGTGCCACTTTCTTCTCCTTTAGAGTGTCACAAAAATGGCTTATTTCTAAATAATCCCCTAAACCTTTAAAATCATCACATTGGGGACTAAATTGCAAACAAAAATTTGTATCCCAACTTGTGGCAAAACTTGTTCCACATGGGGGAGAGATGTGGGCAACTTCCCACTATTTAAGTGGCACTTTGGTGGACTTTATCTACTTAGGTCCTTATTTGCAAAACAACTTAGTTTTCAACTAAATTGCAAATTAAAAACTTTGCTCCTCCATGTGATAAAACCAAGTCTCCTAGGGGAAATGTGGCCACTTTCTCATCTTTGGAGTGTCCCACAGTAGGACCCAACACTTTTAGACAGTTCAAATTTATACTGATAGTATTTTTTCTACATTGTTGGTATATTTCTCATATTGTTAGTATTTTTTTCTATATAGTTTATGAGGTCTTACAACCCTCTATACTATTCCACATTTCCCATACAGTATAATTCATATACTGTATAACTTCATAGAATCTAATTTCTATACTACTTGACTTTATGTAGTATAATTTATATACTGCTTAATTTTATCAATATAATTCTTATACCATATTATTCTAATACTACATACTTTTTGTACTGCTTAATTCTTATATGGTAGAAATTTCCATATTTCATACTATATTTTTCTTAAAATGCATTTTCATTTTAAACTTTATAGCAACACATTCTGCAATAATTAAGTTTTTATCTTATTTTGCTTGCTTATCAACTAATCCTCATCTCTCATTTAATTCATACTTTACTTAAGATTATGACATGATTTTTAACCTTAAAATTCCTATATTTACTATTATGGAACTTTTATTAAAAATAGGATTAAAACAATAATTCTTGCGACACTTTTTATGCTTTTGAAATAACAATTTTCGAGGATAAAATTTTGTTCAAAAAATTTGTACATAATTTACTTAGCATAATTCTTTAATTGTTGCGTAAATAATACAGACCAATTCTCAAGAGTCACATCGTTCTTTTAAGGTCTTCTAGAATCTCCCGCATGGTAGGGTCCTCCAAAGATCGTGCGAATTATGCCTGTAGGTTCAACAACATTGTTATCTCGACTGTCACTATCACACCGTCGACCATCATTCTTTTGATTGTCTCCGTAATCATTCCTCTTATCATTCTTCTTATTGTTCTTTTTGTTAGCTCTATACTCCTACAACTGACCTTCATGAATTAACCTTTCTATCTCGTCATTAAGGTCTATGCATTCACTTGTATAATGTTCCATGTCACTATGAAACCTATAATATTTGTTCTAGTTGTACTTGTTTAGATTCAACCTCATCGGAGCCAGGCATTGTAGGCATGGCTTATCACTAATCTTAAGGTAGATGTCATCAATGGGGATGGCTAAGTCATGATAATGGTCATACCTCTATCAAGGTCGAGATCGAGGTCATTCGTCTGCTTGCCTCTACTATTTAACTTTATCAATGATAATCATGCGACTTCTTGGCCGGGTCAAATGCAGATCGTAGAGTGGCATCGTGGAACTGTTTTGAGCCTAAGAGTTATTCCTTTTCTTCCCTCTCTAACTTGACCCTTGGCAATTGCTCACCATCGTACGTCTGAATGTTAAGCTTTTGACCTCTTCTTGGTTTATGAAGCTTGAAGCTCTTTCCAAGAATTTCGTATATGTCTGAACATTCTTGCAGTCAAGATCATCCTTAAATAGTATTCTTTCCACATATTACTTAGTGCCCCCATAAAGGTGACGTCTTCAAAAATATTCTTCATCTAGGCCACCTCACAGGTGAACCTCACCAACCAAACTAGCTTTAACATTTTAAACCATCATCTTGTTAAGCCTATTAAAGTTTGGTTGAAGTCTCGACACATAAATTCCCTTGATACCCCATAGACTACCATATATGACTCATAAATCTGGATGTAGTTGTTTGAATTAGTCAGCCCCTTATAGGGAGCCATCTAGGTGGCTTAAACTTGTCTAGGCAAGAACATACTCATAATCTTGGGCATGAACGAGTGGAGATAAGGGATCTATTCTCAATGAACGTTGAGCTTATTCTCTAACTCGCCATACTACGCATTTTATCTCGCCCACAAGGAGACCTAATGTGGCCTGGAGTTGTTGGGTCACTTGTTGGACTAACTACCTCTACTACTACTGTTATAGGTTTGCCTGTAGATTGTTTACTAGTTGGTTGACTATAAGAAGGTCAACAAGATTAGAGTTTTTTCTCATGGAGACAGCTCTCCTAGCATGCAATAGGTCTTTGAGGTCGCCCCCATTCTAAATAGAGGCTATATCATTCCTAGCTTGATGCCTCGGTGGTAAAGGTGGAAGTCCAACATTTTGCCTTCACAGATTCTTTCCCTAATTCGGGACTTGTATGGCACTTTTTCTCCTGTCTCGGCTACCCCTTAAGTTAGCTCACTTGTTTTGGCCACTAGTAGTCTCTTCGGTTCCCTTGGGGTTCAATTGCTGGCCACCATTATTTAGGTTACTGGCATTGTTCCCTTGGTATGTCAGGCCATCATTTACAACATTGCCATCTCAGCCTTGAATGTTGTCTAAGGTCACCGAGATTCTCTACAGCATGCCATTCATCCGTTCCACCTTCTACTCCATAATTGTAGTCCTTGAAGGTTGTCTTCCTCATCCTCAATTTGAAATCCTAGCTCCACCAGCAATAGAAGGGTTGTTATTCCCTTGGGTGATGGAGTTATCTTTAGAGTGGTTTGTGTGCATTGTCACTATGATGGTTGGAAGAGTTCTTGAGGGTTAGGATTATGTTTTAGAAAATCTGGGTCCTCTTTCTAGCACCAAATGTTAAGGGTGGAAATTTACCAACAATAAACTCTCACAATAATCCTCACCATGATGGTAGCTCACTCGAATTTGTGTAATTGAAAGCGTATAAAAGTAAACAAGAACACCAGAAATTATATAATAATTCGTTCGTGAAAGCTACATTCACTTTTAAAGATTTTTCACTATTTTGCTTTAAGAACACAGAATGTCAATGCCTAAGAGCCAGGGTCCCCTTTTTGAGGTATTTGCCCCTATTTATAGCTCTAAAATTTGCACAATTTGATTAAAAAAAGAATAAACCAAATTAATTTAAGTATATTCTTTTTCACGATTATCTTAGCGAGTTTCCAAATCTTGTGTCTGACCTTCTCCCCAAATCTCGGATGGAATGTTATTTCCTGATTCTATGGAGATTTGGTTTACTTTCTTATTTAAAATCACCATATGACGTTCAATAAACTTGGTCATCTTGCTATCTTGATTTCTTGCTTATTAAAGTTTATCTTGGCCTTTTGGAGAGCTTTCTTAAACTCGTCTTCCAACCGACCTATTTCTTTGGACTTAGGCTTTTATGTGCTTCTCTTGTTAATCTCACATTTAAGCTAGTGAGCTGTCAAGATTACCTACAATAATATATATCTATACACACACACATATACATATTAATTACAAAAATTTCCTTTCAATTATAGCTTTGTAACACTATACCCTCAAACTTCAAAACTTATTTGTTCCTCCCATCTGTAAAATATTGAGAAGAAAACTCCATGAAATATGATTTTGAGCATAAATGACACAATATTACACAAATGATGAGATTATTGAACAATTTAGCGAGCCATCAGGCTGTTATCTTACTCTGATACAGTCACATGAAAGTGAAAGAACAAATTATTTGTTTTAAATTTGTTTTGGAGTTTCTCAGTTTATATTTTTAACAATTACAATTTTAAATTGTATAACTTTTTAAATTCAAAGTAGTTTTAGACATGATAAAGTTACCAAAATACTCTTATATTATAAATCAAATCTTAATTATATATTTAAATTTATTAAAAGTTCTAACAAAAGAATTTTTTTTATTGATATTTTGAAATTCGGGGAACGTTTGTCACGTTTTAAAACAACAAAAGCTTGGCATGGCTTTTTAAACTATTATCACATTGAATTCTTGTAAAAGGGGATCAATCATTGACCTCTAATTCTAATATTATGTCTGAAATGAATTATTATGTGCCCTCTATCGTTTCTGTGATAGTAGATACAGAAATTATTTTTCCCCCTATTTTTGTATGTAACATGTGGAACAAAAAATTCATGGCCTTGACCATTAAACTTTAAAAAAAAAATTCTAAACAAAAAAAGAATCTATCAGAAAAGGAAACGTGGAAACGAGTAGGTGCTATATTTAAATTATTTACTTAAATTGAAAAAAAAAAACATCCAAATAACTTTTATAGAGAAAATTCAATGCAAGCATATAAAAAGAGTAAATCACCGAGGTGGGTACAGAAAAATGAAACAAAAGTTGGGGAATTTGCTAAACTTCACTAAATGCACGTAAACTCACATGAAACAAAACTTCTTCCAAACCACTCAAAAACCCACCGTGGGCATTCATGAAACAAGTGATACCAATTACATTTATTTATGTGGCTTTTAGCTAAATCGGACCAAAAAAAAAAAAGTTTTTGTCTATGCCTTTTAATGAATAAATTTTTAAAAAGTTACCCAGCATCATACGTCACAATGCAGTCGTTTCCTACTAAAACTTATGTTTAGAAAAAGTTTAACAGTGCGAAAATCAACTTCTACTAAATCAATGCTTTTGGAATTAATCAAGAGAATGAACTTTGGATTTAGGTAGGCTTTAGGATTATAATTGTTGGTTCATTTAGTAATTAGCACTCAATAAAACCCCATTTGATGTCTAAACTCTAAACAAAACCATATCTAATCAAGAATTTGAAAGCTCAGAGGCGTATTTGAAAGCTCGGAGGCGTTTGATGTTATACCTATCTACTATCTAACATAAAACATGCTTATTCGAAAGAAGAAAAAAATAATAAGAACCTCCGAAAACAAATGATTACACTACACACAATTCGTAAGGCAGTGATCAACATTATTGATAAATTCCAAAAGGAGTACAAAATTAAAACTTACTAAAAATATTATCACTATTAAGTAAAATAGCAAATGCAGGTCATTCTCGCAAAGTATTAGTTTTAAATAATTAGTTATTGACTTTACAACCTAAGATACACTAAAATTAAAAACAAAATATGAGGTTTTAATGTTAACAAAATTACTAAATTATGAAAAAAAAACACGAGAATAATAAAGCAAAAAAAGATTCACAATGATAATAAAACAAGTTAAAGGATCATTTTCTACCACTAAACAATAGACTTAATATTAATAACAGAAATTATTTGCAATTCTCTATTAAAACTGCCACCCGTAGATAAAAACAAGTTCTGTTATCTATCTTTTCTTATTATGCCATTCAATAAAACAAACTCTTTATTAAAGTTCTTTTCATTAAATAACTTAGAACAAGCTTTTTATATTTAATTCATAGAAACATTAAGATGCGAAAAATAAGTTGATCTAAACAACAAACACACAAGCTTGGTTATGTTCCACATCATAATTAAACAAAAGCCTCCTACAATTGTAGACCACAATTTGCTACTAATAATTGAGAAATCAAGACAATTACGAATCAATAAATAATTCTAATTCTTAAGTCCTGTTTAGTAAGCCAGTAAGTTAAGTCATGTTATTTTAGCTTCCCATTTGAGGTTTAAATCGGTAGCATCATGGAAAAAAATCCGTAAAACAAGAAAACGAAGGAACTTACAATAAATGTTTAAGATCTTGGCTACCTCAACAGGAATACATGAATTCTTGATTGAAATAAGAATTATTGTTAATCGAGAGGACTATCCGTTGATTAATCTATAAATAATAATGAGCAGGAACTAGAACATTGATGCTTATAACTCAACAGCTAAGCAGTTTGATTTGACCAATATTTGGGCCTAATTTGTTCGATCAATAAGACAAATTGTGATGTTGAAGCAACAATCTGCATTGCAATACAAATATTGAATCAATTTTAGCTCCCTATGTTCCCACCAACAATTCGACACATTTATAAAGTGTTGTGAAAATCAATTAGTTCTAACCAATAAACAGTCAAAAACTCTCATATATTATAGTATTTTTAACCAAAATTGATTCTAACTATCTATTTTAACAACACTTTCTAAACACATCCTATTAGGCTGAGACCAATTTAGGTTGGCACATCTTCTAAAAATCACTAAATAAAGGTAGGTCCCTTTTTATGGAATAGAGCTCGAGCTTGTTCTGTCTATGCGCTTTCAAATGACTGGCAGGCATATGTTTCCGCACTAGTCTCTCTCAGGTTCCTTCTTGTTTGTTTTAAAAAATCTAAGTTAAAGTCAAAAGAATGAAAACATAAAATTCTGAACTATGTCGACTTTACATGGAAGAGCAGACAGAGAGAAGTTAGGGAACAAAAAAGAAAACAATCATTTAACAAAGTATTTGGAAACAAAGTTAGAACTTAAAGTTAAAACTTAAACACTATAACATATGAGAGTTTTACACTGCGTAAACTTTTGTTTTTCACTGTAACATACGAGAGCTTTACATTATAAAAAGTTGAAACTTTTACTTGCCAAACTAAGCCTCCTTTCCATCACAGCTAGCTTCAGTCAAGTTCGACTTGGATAAAATAATTTAAAACCCTTTTAACATCTGTGTGCGTTAAACAGCATCATTTGTACAGTTCACGTTTGAGGTGGATAGAGCTCCCAAAGGGCCACAGTTGTGTCTTGCGATGCAGATGCCATGAGCTTAGAATCAGGAGAGTATGAAACGGCATTGCACTTCAAAACAAAAGCGAAGAAAAAGAAATTGACAGAAGTGTGCAAACAATAGCAGTAGGCGAGTTGGCATTTGAGCTTTCAACTGTCACATCAACAAAATGAAACAATTCACGGAGACAAACATCCACATACCGTTGCATGGTGATACTTCAATATGGCCAAAGCATTTCCCTTGCGATAATTATATATCCGCACTCTGCCGAAGAGAAGGCCCAACTTAAAAAGCAGATAATGAGAGATGAGAGATGAACTGTATCTTTCACAATCAATGCTGCCTTGGAGAGAAATCACTAACTAGGTTTTAGCCATCATAAAAAAAATATGAAAAGAACAGTATTTTGCATTGACATTCAAACATGAATTCATCTAAAAGTTTAACAATAACTCAGTTTCATGTCCGAGTCTTGCCTTCTTGATTTTCAGATGACATAACAAAACGCCCGTGATATAAGAAAAATAGCAGGAGAAGCAAAGGGCAAAACTCTTGAAAGAAAATTCGACATAAAATATAGATTAAAATTGAAATTTCTGGAACGAGAATTCAATAATCTTTATATTAGACCCATTTTTCTGATACTACATAAATTCCCGAAACCTGCTTAGGACCTCGAGTTCAACGCATAACAGTTCAACAAATATATACGACAATATACTCCTTCGAAGACAAAACTCAAGTCCACGAGAGTAATCACTTTTCAGGCCAAGAGCAATACTATGACATGTTAACTACAAAACAAATCAATCTTTTGCCCTTCCTATGGTAAATAAAAATGCAATGGTGTATTCTTTATAAAGAACTAAGAATGAAAAAGAACTCCTAGAAATGAAGGTAAAAATTAAAGCCAGAGATCCCAACCTATGATCCCAGCCTGCTGTGGCAGCAATTCTTCCATCTGGCCGAATAGATATGCCAGATATGCCCGGTCGTTCCAAAGTGATTTCTTTCTTGACCATGCAAGTACCCTAAACCAAAAAATATATATAGCATTACCTAAGCTTAGGATTTAAGTGTCAAAAACTATGAATCATATTTGAGACAAATTGCAGAAGAACACAAGCATCATAAATGAGAATGTTGTCTTCTCTTCCATAGCTTTTTCTTTTGAATCTCTTCACAAACAAAAAAATTATAATTTCTTTTCTACATGCTTAATTATCTGGATCGAAGAGCAATGGATCACTTTTATGTGACTATGGAACACAGCCCATTTGTATGTTGAATGACGACTTAGCATAGGACAAAGTGGCTAATGCCATTAATCCCAAAGCCTAGAAAGTTTAACAAATCCAAGAATTTTAATAGGCCATTTGAGAATGTAGTTTAAACCAAAAGTTTGAACCAAACTTAGTTGAGAGAAAACACTGTAGCAAATTTAGTTTAAACTACAATTGTAGTTTGAATTGCATTGCCAAACACCCTATAAGAAATTTTGACAGTCAGTCTGCGAGTTTACCACATCAAAATTCGTGGACCACAAATGATTTCATATATAGTGTGGGCAAATGAAATGACAAAATGATAGAAGTGGCATCCCAAATCATCACTGATGCAAAAGCATCATACGTTCATATGTCTGTTAGTACGTATCTGCAATAAGCTCCAGTGTTTAGCAGAGACTTACCATTGAATGATCTAAACCATACATCACAACTTTGTCATCTGCAGATCCAGAGATACCACCACTGCACGACCCATCAATGCATAGGCTTAAAACTGCACAAGAACACAGTTACCATGTCCTGTACTAGAAGAATAAAATGATGACGAATATGATGTAATCCTCTAACTGTTGTGTCCCGAACCTGGTTCTAAATGAAACTTGACGGAAGTTACTGGAGTCCTAGGATTTCTTATATCCCACCAGAGCATGGAACCGTCTTCATAACTGCAAAACGTAAAATAACAAAATACAACCACACTCCATCAACTTGACCCAATTTTTTGACAAACCACAAAGTTTTGGCCATGGACTCTGATTCTAGAAACCTAATGCATGGAAATATTGCTTCAATGACAATTATCTAAGCAATCATAAACAATAATGAACCACGTTTACTGTAACACAATTAAAGCTTAATGAGACAAATAGTTAAGAAACTTCAACGAATGGACTTCAAGAAGACATAATTTGATGAGGCTCTGCTGAAAAGTATGTTAAAAATAGAATCTGATGAAAAGAAACCACAAGAAGGTGCCAATATGTATAAAAGTGCAGGAAGAAGAAGATATGAAAAAATGTTTCAAAATCTATATCACATCATAAAAACAGAGGATGATGTCCGAGTGCAAACTACAAAGTCCAAACAGGTATATGATAATGACAAAGTGCCAAGTTCCATGAATATGTGATGTAGACAAAAACAAGGAAAAAAAAAATGTACCCAGATAATACGTTTATGAATCCCTGTGATTCAGATGGAATAAAAGCTTGAACAGCCATGCACAGTCCTGCAAGCAACAAAGCACGCATGTCAAGACATGAAAAATGTATGTGTGTGCAGTGAATAATCCCACTAGTAATAACTTGAGTCAACAAGCGCATAAATTAGAAATCACCTCTCTCCTTGTTAGAAAACTTTGGTGATCCATTGGGGCAGTTTTGTGGTAGTTGCATAATTCTTTCTGCAGTATTTAAATCCCAAATCTCAACCTATGCACATCAACCATGAAAGTATGAGCAGTGAGGCAATAAGACCTATTGATAAAAAAGACAAGCACTAGTAAACGAAAAGTAACATATTTGACCTCCGAAGGCTGCTCTCCTGCTATAGTCACATATTTGGGTTCTTCAGCATGCACATCTCCTGTATCAAAACAAGAAATTTTAATCAATAACAATTCTAATTTCAAAATTTTTTTGGAAAAACAAATTGATGGTAGTAATCAAGTTCTCATAAGAATCTAACAAGCCAAAGATAAAAAGGCAATTTCATTCAAGCAGCATTAGTGCCAAAACAAGCCTCCTACAGCCAAAATACGTGTCTAAAATACACAAACAAATATTCTATCGAAATATTATGTACTATTTTCTTGACCCAGTCTGTGAGTATCATCCACAGTTTCTGCACTGGAAGTTTCTCGAACCTCCATTCTCTGGTCATCCTTCTGCTTCATAACCTGTGTGGAACAAACATACAACCCTTTCACCAGCGAAAGCTTGCAAAAATGGTAAGCATTTGTCTTGATCGTAACCAAGGGACTCCTGAAAAAGCAAGTTTCTTTTTTTTGAGTTCACCAATCCCATCATTGTCAAAAGTCAAAACCCACCCATATATACCTTTACTACTGAAAAATATTTAAACAAATCCTAATAATTGGCCAAGAAAGAGAAATCTTTCAAACCAAGTACCTGGATAAACCTCCATCTTCTATGCTCCAACACTTGACTGTTCCATCCCTACCCTGGCTAAACCAATTCAATTAAAAAATAAAAAATAAAAAACCTTTTCAATTAAAGATAACTCTCATTTCAGCTCAAATATAGTGAATTACGTGTGTGTGTGTGATATGTAGAGATATCACAAAATGTCGAAAAGCACCTGATAACTTTGTCGGTTCCAATCGAAGAACTACATGCAACGGAAATAACTCCATGTGCCGCACTATGAACCCTGAAATCAATTTCACAACACTAAACCCTAGATACTAAACAAGAACTAATCAAATTATCTAAAATTTTCCGAAAAAATAAAAGAGAATTGCTCTTTTGTAGTACCAGGCTGAGGAAATGGTTCGATGCTGAGACGTATCCCAAATCCGCAACTCACCGTCTGAAGAGCTAAAAGGAGAGAAACGGGGGAATGAACAAGAGGAATCGAAGGAGATGATGGTGAAAGTTTATATATGTATAATTGAAAGGAAAGGGGAGAAGAAGGAAAAAGTCGTACGCGGTGAATAACAAGGGTTGAGAAGGGTGGAAGGAGAGGTCCATGACGGAGGCGCGGTGACCTCTGAGGACGGCAATGGGGTCGGGTGGAGGAGGAGGCCTCTTCTTGCTCATTTCTAGGCTCTGCTCTTGGATTTTTGCCGCCGAAAAAATTTGTCCTTGGGCTCTCGATAATCGAACGCGCTTCCTTTCGCCGTTCCCTAGTTTTGCGCTTTGCTAGTCCTGATGAACTCAGGTGGTATAACGCGTCTTTGTCATCGCTATTTAAAAGATTTTTCTATAGTCTCTATTTTTTAGGTGAAACAATCTCAAACCCCTAAAAATGATGAAAAAAACGAATTTATTTGACGTCTATTTATTTTTTTTATTTTTCGACCACATGAATATCATATAATTCTTATTTACTTCAAAAAGACTAACTCTTTGTTTTACATAATAGTAAAAACCTACTTCCTATTTAGTATAATAGCAGGAATTACAGTTTTGTTACAATAACAATAAAAAAATTTTGTTATTAAATATAAAATTTTTATATGTTACAATAAAAATAATTCTCACATCTAGTTTTCACCACCCTTTCAAACATCACATAAATCTTATTAGTAAACTAAACTATTTTACAAAAAGTCAAAACCCCAATAAAAACCCATAAAACCCGACCTGCATTTTCCATTTAATTTCCATCTTCTTTTTTGAAAACATTTAATTTTCATTTTCTACCTATGATTCAATTCAATCACACCATTCCCACTCTAAATCTATCTTTCTCTCTCTTTCTTATTGCATCCTTAATTCCTCTGCAACTCAATCTCAATCCTGGCTTCGAGTATTTGAACATCAATATCAATAAAACTCTCAGCAACAATGAAAGAAAAAACTCAAAATTAATCTATGAGATAGTAATATATATAGCCAAAGAGCCAATGGCAAAAATCTCAAAGCTCAGCCACACAAATATAGGACCAATTGAACAGAAATTCAAAAGCATAATAGCAACAAATTGTGGGTGTATATATATATATATAAGAATCGAAAAATTTTCCAGTTTTCATACATGGGGTTTTGAAGCAATGTTTGAAGCACAGAGGTGGTGTGGGTTTGCTCTTTTCACAAAGCTACGAAGGACGTGGGCGACCTCGAACTTGCAGCCACGAAGAGCGTGAGAGATCTGCTTGGCAAAGGGTGTGGGTTCGCGATAACGACCTAGAACTTACGGCAAAGGAGACAGTGCCACAATCATGCGGTGGGTTCGTCATGGTTTGGGTGGGTCTGAGAAGAAGAAGAACAAGGAGTAGG
>LNSY01370927.1:0-10526 GCA_002024485.1 Artocarpus camansi
TGGCTCCCCTATTTGTTCCCAACTCTGAAGATGTGCATTCATATATTGGAAGGATATTGTAATTTTCTTCTTCAATTCTGTTGCTTATTTGTTTATTTTTGCTTGCTTTCTTGTAGTTTTTGGTTTTTGTTTCCACGGATTGGGAGTTAGCTCCCTCCCATCATACACTCATCCATATTTGTAATGACAGAATTCCATCCCAGAACTATGGTATGAAAAAGTGGCTTTACCAACTGAAGCAGCTTGTACATTTTGTGATGGGAAAGATACAATACTCAGCATGCAATTTTTTATCTATTTTGACTATTTGCAAATGAAAATGTCAAGTGCAGTTCTCGTATTTGATTGTCATGCAATGAAACAATTATTCCCTTGTCTGGAAGAAAGGAACCCGACTTTCTGTCTAGAAGTAGTTGAACCTTGTGTGTTGTGTTTCTAGAACTATGCTATACAAATCTCTTGTTGTTTGGCCTCAGCCTTAGCTCTATTGGTAACCAAGTATTTGATCTGTCACCCCCTTAATATAATAATTAAAAAAAAAAATCTTCTTGATGTCTTGTTGATAGAACCTGTTTAGACAAGGCGGTCATGTTGCAAGATATGTTTATTGTCATATCTGGCTTGGTTAAGCTCAACATGGACATGGTTAATTTGATGGACTTTGTTAATTTGATGCTCATTTGAATGTTCAAAATTTTTGTAATCGAATTATTTATTCTACTTTCCAACATTTAACAAGATTTTTTCCTTTCTTTCATAGGTTGGTTGACATGGTACATCAAGATGTATCATTGGCTGATCAGTTTTTAAAATTAAAGGTGATTAGCATTCAATTTTATAATCCTAATAAGCTGGAATATTGTGTAGACGATCAAGAAAGTATGGTGAATTTTGACTCTCCTTTTAATTTTCGTGGAACAAATTGCTTAAAATTCTATTAATCACAGATTCCTCTTACCTCTGTACGGAAACTCCTGTCAACTCTGCCTCCTCCAGACTCCAGTATGTTTCGGCTTGATTTCCGATCAAGTCATGTTCATTATATCAATAATTTAGAAGAAGATGCCATGTATAAGCGATGGAGGAGCAATATAAATGAGGCAAGGAAATATTCCATCTGAAATTATAACTTTTCTTTTATCCTTTTTTTTAAAATAATTTTTCTTTGCTTTTCCTGTCGTTTGGCTTCACAAATGAAGGGCTTTATAAGAAAAAAAGGTTTCTAAACTTGTGCAGATTTTGATGCCGGTTTTCCCTGGACAGCTACGGTACATTCGCAAGAACCTTTTCCATGCTGTTTCTGTTATTGATCCAGCTACCGTATGTGGTCTTGAGGCAAGTTTATGTCTTCTAGTGGAAGAAGGTTCTTATTTATTCTGTTATCTGGCTTCTGATTACTTATGATTGGGATCTTGCAGTCAGTTGACATGATAACATCTTTGTACGAGAATAGTTTTCCCATGAGATTTGGGGTCATACTGTATTCGTCGAAGTTGATTAAGCAGATTGAAAATAGTGGCGGTGAAATAAATACTTTGACGGAGAGCAAAAGTTTGAACGAGGAAGACTTATCTAGTTTGGTAATTTTCTCTTTAGCTTCTGCTTCCATTTTTGAGGTCCTCTTCCCCGAGTTTGGTCGAAGTTGGCTGGTATCAGCTTTCATGCTGCCCCTTTTATTTGTTCTGCAGAGTTCTTTCTTATCTTCTAATAGGATATCATATATATATATATACATATATATATATATATATTTCTTATGGAATGCTGATGGTCCTCTACTTTTCAGATTATTTGTCTCTTCCTTTATGTTAAGGGAAACCATGGAATTCAGACAGCTTTCCAGTTTTTGAGCAATGTATGAGTTGTTTCTACCGTGCTTTTCTTATAATTCTTTTTTGTTGACATGTTCTCCAATAGTTTCATATGTTGGGGAAGAAAAATCCTAATTCTATAAACGATTGTTTCTGATGATAGATAAATAAATTGCGGATTGAATCAGACGGTCCACCTGATGATGCTCTAGAAAGGCAACATGTGGAAGGAGCATTTGTAGAAACCATGTTGTGAGTTCTCTATATAAATTATATGCTATTTTTCCTTTTTAATAAACATGTTAATTATGTATGACATCTAATATAAGGGGGAGTTCTTGTTCCTGTGGTTTTCCTCTCGTAGCATTGACTAACATGCAGTCTCAAACTGAGATGATATTAATGGATGGTTTCATTCTCTTTCTGTAGGCCAAAGGCAAAATCTCTTCCTCAAGATTTGTTACTAAAGCTACAAAAGGACCAAACTTTCAACGAAGTGTCTCAAGAAACCACCATGTTTGTCTTTAAGCTGGGTCTGGCCAAGCTGAAGTGTTGCTTGTTAATGAATGGACTTGTGATTGATTCTAATGAGGTATTGTGTTGGATTCTTTGACGGTTGATAATTCTATTTTTACCAGAATATTTGTCATGTTTAATGAGGATTATTGATCATTATCATCATCAGCAGGAGGCTCTTATGAATTCAATGAATGATGAGCTTCCCAGAATACAGGAGCAAGTTTACTATGGGCATATAAATTCTCGCACAGATGTACTTGACAAATTTCTGTCAGAAAGTGGCATTAGCCGCTATAATCCACAGGTGTAGTATCTCCTAAGAAAACGTATGCTTTGTGCTTTGTGTATTTTCAGTACTTTTTTATTTATTTATTTTTTATAATCCCTTTTGTAGATCATGACTGATGTAAAGCCGAGATTCATATCTCTGTCTACATCCATTCTTGGAGAGGAAGTTGTATTAAACAATGTTAACTACTTGCATTCTCCTGAAAGTAAGCTCATTTGAGTTGAACTTTTAGTTTTAGTTATCATCCCACTTAAGTCGTCATTGACTGGTGGTTAATACCTTCCTATGCAGCTGTTGATGATTTGAAGCCTGTCACTCATCTTCTTGCTGTTGATGTCACATCGGGAAAAGGGATGAAGTTGCTTCGTGAAGGCTTACGCTATCTGGTTAATGTCTATAAACAATATGCTACCTTTTCTTAATTTTCATGATAGATCTATTACTATCTTTGTCATCATTGTCTCCATTATCAAAGTTTTTCATCGCCATCTTTGTCATCGTTGATTTTTGTATTATAATGCAGATGGAAGGATCAAAGGTCGCCCGATTGGGTGTGTTATTTAAGTGCAATCATGATGCTGATGTTTCTAGCCTTCTCTTTGCTAAGGTTTTTGAAATCACCACGTCTTTGTACAGGTTTGTTTGGTTTATGAAAACAAATGGTTTGCCACGAATTCATATTTCATGTGGGTCATTTAACTGCTTGTTGAACGTCTCATGCAGTCATAATAAAAGAGTATTAGACTTCTTGGATCAGTTGTGCTCATTCTATGAGAAAACATTCCTGCCTATGCCATCTGAAGCTTCTGGGAAGATTCAGGCTTTTGTGGACAAAGTTGCAGAGATTGCTGTGGCTAATGGGTTATCATCGAAGACCTACAACACTGCCCTCTCTGATTTTTCGGCTGAAAATTTGAGAAAACATTTCAATAAGGTAGGCGCTTTGGGTTCTGATCTTTGTGATTTATTAGAAATTGAAAAATTTTGGTACCTTCTCTTAAGAATATTCTTTCTATGGCTTGTGAAAATTGGTTCAATAGCAGAGAATTCTTTCAAAAGCTATCCTTAAGAAGGGTCTTTACAAGTTTTGTGATTTTTGTCTCTAAGCTTATTGGAGAGTGATTATTTTCCTTTTCAGGTTGCACAGTTTTTATATAGGCAACTTGGGCTTGAGTCAGGTAGCAGCGCTGTCGTTACTAATGGAAGGGTGAGTTTATGCTGCAAAACTTGGAATTTAGTTGAAATGTGATATTAAATTTTAGTTTAGTTGCTTTTGGTAATTAGGAGCTAGATCCGTTGGCACAGTTAGTGTTTGTTTAGCCATTTATATAATGTTATTCGGCTTCTCCGTTGTTGCTTGTATTTTCTGACAACTGTAATGGATTATTTCGTTTGTCTTCACGAGTGTAATCATCTTCCTGTAATATGGAATTTTAAATGTTTATGAATTTGTTTTTGCTTTGTTATTATTATTATTGTTGTGGTATAAACTGCATGATTTGGCATTTCTAGGTAATGTTTCTGAGTGATGGGAGCACGTTTTTGAGCCATGATCTGCATCTTTTGGAGTCGGTGGAGTTTAAGCAGAGAATAAAGTACATTGTGGAAATTATTGAGGAGGTGAAGTGGCAAGACGTGGATCCTGATACACTAACAAGGTTTCTTGGATACCATTCCTCTTTCTGGTGGTCTTTTTTTATTTTTTTATTTGGACTTAATTTGGGGTGGTAGAGGAAGTATGAAAGCAAATGGGTCATTAGGTCAGAAAGTGATTCCATTTTTTTTTTTTTTATGCAAGAAATTTGTTGGGAAAAATTTTAGGAATTCATGCAGGACAGGGTTCTGTTTTGGTTTTTTTTTTTTCCTCTTTTGATCTTCTGAAGTTGGCTGGTTGTGGTAATTTTCTTCAGTTTATTTTATTCTTTACATTGTTTCCTGTAGGTTAGCTGGATCACTTTTCCTCCTTTGCTTTGTTTTCTCTTTTCTTTAAAAATTTTTCTATTATTAGGGGAAAAAAAGATTGGCTAGCACAATGCCCATCTCTGTTGAGTAAATCTTGAATTTTTGCTTCTTCTTCTTTTTTCCCCTTTTTTAGCGTTAGAAGTTTACTATATTAAAAAATAAAAACAAGTTTTACAAATTGTTTCAACACAATTATTTCTTTCCCTCTGTTTTGAACATGACTGAGCAATACAGAACTCATGATCTATTTGCGAATTGAAATTGCAGCAAATTCATTAGCGATATTGTTATGCTGGTTTCCTCTTCAATGGCTATGCGGGAACGTAGTTCTGAGAGTGCACGTTTTGAGGTTTTGCACGCACAAGATAGGTATTTTTCCTTTTAATCAAACTATTTGTTTCTCTCTGTCATTATGTATATAATGTAGATCCCTGTTTTGTCTATGTGTGTGCACAAATAATTATTGTGCTAATTTTCTTTTTACAAGAAACCCAATATAGCTCAACTTTTATGATGAGTTAGTGATGTTAACCTGCCTAATTTGTCAAACATTTTCAAATAAATAGCAGAATTAGACTATTAATTGTTGATTTTAATGGAGAATTTGGAGGATATGGTTTTGTGAATTTGGTGGTGTCATTGTTAATTTTATCTTACGTTTCATTTTACAAAAAAATTCTACAGTGCCGTTATTTTAGGCAATGAAAATTCAAGCATCCATATTGATGCAGTCATCGATCCTTTGAGTCAAACTGGCCAGAAGGTTTCTTCACTTCTTCGTGTTTTGTGGAAATATATTCAGCCTAGCATGAGGATTGTTCTAAACCCGATGGTGAGTCTATTTCCTGTGTTATTTCCATTTGTCAAGCATATGCAATGACATTGCCATTACTTTCTTATGATCTGTGTATTCTGTTGGTCTTTTTCTCTTTTCTTTGTCCATAATCTTGCCATATTTGTCCTTTGTTATATTCTGTTATACAGCCCTTTAAATGCTTTAAAATTTTCCACAAATAATCTTTTTTAATTGACCAAGAAAACCAAGATATATGCATGTGCATGTGTGTGTATCAGATTCACACTCGCACGCATCAAATGATGAAGAATCGGATGGCTTTTGTTAGTCAAGAGCAGCATCTCACCCATAGAATAATTTAACATATTTCATTGAAATATTCTGCACATGTTATTATGAAATATGAAATATATGTATTTCGAGTTTCTTTCAGTTCTTGTACCTTTTTTTTTTTTTATGACAAAACCTTATTAGTTAAGAATGAGGAGTACAACAGTGGACAAGGATTCCACCTTCCAGTACTTTTACAAGCGTAGTTGTCTGAGTTTTACATGTGCTTGAGGAACTAATTTTTTTCTTCCTTGCAGAGTTCCCTTGTTGATCTTCCTCTAAAAAATTACTACAGATATGTAGTACCATCTACGGTAAGCTTGCCAACAATTATGTAGAAACTCTAGCTTTAACTTGGGGGGTTCTGGCTCTGTATCTAAATCTTGCTATACTTTGTAGGATGACTTTAGCAGCATTGACCAGACAATAGATGGCCCTAAAGCATTTTTTGCAAACATGCCATTGTCCAAAACCTTGACGATGAATCTTGATGTTCCCGAGCCATGGCTTGTGGAGCCTGTAATCGCTGTGTATGATTCTTTTCTCTTAACCCATGCAATCTTCCTCTACTTGAAAAGGAAAGAACAAAATATGAATACCTTTCACCCTCATTCTAGCGTTAGGACAAAATATTTCTATTTTGAAACGTTAAATTTGTAATATGTAAATGCACACACACAACATACATACATATATATATATATATATGTATGTTGTGTTACGACTTCAATCATTTTCACTATTTTCCTTTTTCTATTTCTTTTTTCATTCTAATTGATAGCCATGACATGGACAATATTTTACTTGAGAATGTTGGTGACACACGGACATTGCAAGCGGTATTTGAACTTGAAGCTCTTGTTCTCACTGGTACGATCGTCTTCTCTTGAGAGTAGATATAATTTAGTGCAAGTTACAAGTGAGAGATTACCGTGTTTCTGTTATGTATTAACAAACCATATCTAAGCAGGTCATTGTTCTGAGAAAGATCATGATCCTCCCAGAGGCCTACAACTGATTCTTGGCACTAAAACTACGCCCCACTTGGTTGATACTCTTGTAATGGCCAATCTAGGGTATTGGCAAATGAAAGTCTCTCCTGGGGTGTGGTATTTGCAACTTGCTCCGGGTAGAAGTTCTGAGCTTTATGATTTCAAGGAAAATGGTGATGGAAATCAGCAAAAGCCATTGTCAAAGCAAATCACAATAAATGATTTGCGGGGTAAAGTAGTTCATTTGGAAGTAGTGAAAAAGAAAGGAAAGGAGCACGAGAAATTGCTGGTCTCGGAGGATGATGACAGTTCACGTGATGACAAGAAAGTTAGCTCTTGCTGCTATTAGCTTCCTATTATTTTTTTTTTCATCATGGTCATCAACGTATTGGTGTTAATTACATGAGTTTCTTCTGCTTGAATTATTATAGGGAAACAGTTGGAACTCCAACCTTTTGAAATGGGCTTCTGGTATTATTGGTGGCAGTGAGCAATCAAAGAAGAGCAAAAGCGCATTAGTGGTCAGTAATCTTGTTTCTTTCTATGTTTTTGTCATCATTTTCTTTATGCTCTCTCTCTCTCTCTCTCTTTTTTTTTTCCCTACTATCTCTAGTTGGTTATAAGCTTTTTATCTTTCAAAATATATAATTCACGGATTTGTTTGATCTATTTAGTCCTCTTACACTTTTATTTCTCTTTGTTTTTGTTGTGTCTTCTAATAAAGTTTTCGTGTCCATTTAACTTGTGAACTTTGACATGACGTACACACCAATTTGGCGCAAATCTGTTTGTTAATACCTTTACTTTATTGTAACTTTTTAGGAGCAAGGAAAGAGTGGACGACATGGAAAAACGATAAATATCTTTTCAATAGCTTCTGGACACTTGTAAGTATTGCTTCTTTTAGATGGTTTCTGTTGCTGATCTACCCGTAATTATCCCTTCATTTCTTGTTTTGTTTTTGTAGTTTTCTGAGAGATAATCTCTACTGCCATTAGAAGGATTGTACATGGCTTTATATGGCGTTACATAGCTAATGGGAAAACAAATCCTAGTGGGATTCCCTAATTGACTCTATACTTAATTTGGGCAGCCTAATGTTAGGTAACTAAAATTCTAACTATGCAGCCAAGTAGTCAATTTTCAACAACTACAATTAATGCACATGTTTCACAATCCCTATAAATCCAACACCCCCCCTCAGGTTGGTGCATAGATATTAATCATGCCCACTTGCTTACATGAACCTCAAAATTAGGCCTAAACAACCCCTTGGTGAGAATATCAGCTATTTGGTGCGTAGTAGGGACAAAAGGCATGCAAATAGCTCCACAATCGTTCTTCTCTTTGATGAAGTGTTTGTCAACTTCTACATGTTTCGTGCAGTCATCTTGTACTGGATTTTGTACAATTGATAGCAGCTTTGTTATTACAATAGAGCTTCATCGGCGTGTTTATCGGCATCTTTAGCTCCTTGAGAATTCTTTCCACCCATAGCATCTCGTAAACTCCATTAGCCATAGCTTTGTATTCTGCTTCAGCGTTGCTCCTTGCAACTACATTTTTTTTTTGCTTCTCCATGTGACCAAGTTTCCCTAAGCATAAGTACAATATCCTGACGTAGATCTCCTGTCAACAACTGACCCAGCCTAATATGCATTAGTGTATGCCTCAATGCTCTGTTGTGGTGTCTTCTGAAAAAGTAAACCTTTGCTTGGACTGCCTTTCAAACATTGAAGAATCCGATAAACTGCTTGTAGTTGTTTCTCATAGGGTGAATGCATAAATTGACTTCCTAAACTTATAGCAAAAGTAATATCTAGCAGTGTATGAAATTAGTAAATCAATTTCCCCACTAATTTTTTATACCGAGCTGTATTCATTGGATCACCTTCCTTGTCATTTCCAAGTTTTTGATTGGGATCAATTGGAGTATCTATTGGTTTGCAACCGCTCATCCTAGTCTCCTTAAGAAGATCAAGAACATACTTTCGTCGGGAGACAACAATTTCCTTCTTTGATCTTGCAACTTTCATACCAAGAAAGTATCTCATAGGTCCTAAGTCTTTGATCTCGAATGTTAAGAAGAGGGAACTTTTCAACCGGTTTATTTCAAAGACATCATCTTCGGTGAGAATTATATTATCCACATACACAATCAGCACAACTATTTTCCCATCTTGTGAATGTTTAACGAACATTGTGTGATTAGCTTGCCCTTGAGTGTACCCTTGACTTTTGACGAACCGAGTAAATTTCTTAAACCAAGCTCTTGGCAACTGTTTTAACCCATATAAAGATTTCTTTAGTCTACATACCTTTGTACCAAACTTTTCATCAAATACTGGAGGCGCATCTACATACATTTCTACCTCTAAGTCTCCATTGAGAAACGCATTCTTAATATCTAAAACACTCGGTCTACTTCCATCTGAGATAAAGACATCTAAATTTTCAAGTAGAATGGTCTGGTTTTCAGGTATCTTCAATTTGAAAAACATCATTGTCGGTTTGAAAAAGATCATCATCATGAGACATTGAATCTTTAGTTTGGTTCCCCCATGAGAATGAGCAGTGGAATATGAGTGTAATTCAAAAAACATAACATCCATGGTAACAAATATTTTTTTTGGAGATAGGATCAAAGCATTTTTACCCCTTTTGATCAGGTGCATAGCGAATAAACGCACATTTTGTGGCTTGGGGCTCAAGTTTTTCACAATTATGATTGTGAATGTGAACAAATGCGGTACAACCAAATGTCTTTAAGGGTAAAGAAGAAGATAGCCTATTTGTTGGGTAAAATTTATAAAACACATCAAGAGGTGTTTCAAATTCAAAACTCTATTAGGCATCCGATTTATAAGATATGTAACTGTAAGAACCGCTTCCCCCCAAAGATATTTAGGTAACTTATTAGCAAAAAGTAATACCTAAGCTACTTCCAATGCGTGTTTGTTTTTTCTTTCAACTAAATCATTCTGTTTTGGAGTGTCAGTGCAAGAACTTTGGTGAATAATTCATTTTTCAAGGAAAAAATGACTTGAAACACTTTTTGAAATACTCTCGACCATTATTATTTCGTAAAATTTGAACGGGTTTTTTAAATTATGTTTGAACCATGGTGTAAAAGTTTTTGAAAATTTCTTCCACTTCAGATTTTTCTTTCATCAAATAAACCTAACTTAATCTTGTGTGGTTAACACAAATTATAGACCACTTTTTATTGGAACATGTAGATGTTCTACATGGACCCCAAATATCACTATGGATCACAGTAAACGGTGTGGTTGGTTTGTAAGGTTGAGGGAAGAAAGATGCATGATGATGTTTAGCAAACTAACATACTTTGCGTTGAAAAGAAGATGGATTCTTTTTCCGAAATAAATTTGGAAACAAGTGTTTTTAATACTAAAAATTAGGATGGCCTAACCTATAATGCCATAACATAATATCACTATCCTTGAGAGCCTAGCACTTTTAATCATCCTCCTCGTGGTCAATGCTTGAAACTCACAATAAGATGAACAGAAATTAGCTTGACATTGTTGATTAGAAGTGATTTTACTTATGGACAACAAATTACAAGACAAATTGGGGACGTGAAGAACTTCATGAAGAATTAACAAGGGAGTAAGTTTGACTGTTTCTTTCCCGGCAATGATTGAGAGTGAACCGATGACAATCTTGACCTTCTTATTGCTTGCACAAGGACTATAAGATGAGAACAACTTGGAGCAACTAGTCATATGATCAGTTGCACCTAAATCAATGATCCATGAACCAACAGAATTAGAAATGACACTAAAACATACGGTGGTTAGAGA
>LNSY01371050.1:0-11450 GCA_002024485.1 Artocarpus camansi
ATTGGCTATTTTTATAGCGTTTTTCTAAGTTTTTTTTTTTTTTTAATCACAAAGGGGGTACTAAACTCCCCACTAAAATTTATGTATTAAACAAAACGAAAATTAAAATATAATAACATATCAATTCTTTGGTGCAGTTTTTTTTCCCTAAAATCACTTAAAAAACAAGAAAGAAAATGAAATGAAAATGAGTATAAACTAAAATGAGTATAAACTAATAAAAAGGGGTCCGGTGTTGCTTTTCCCTTTTAAAAAGTAATCTGGCCTGTTAATGAATTTCAATTCTATGTTTTTGCATGTTTCCACGGTGTTTTTTCTTTTATGATCTTACTTTCTCCTTTTATGATTTCATTTATGCTCTCTAAACTTTAAAGTCATTATAACTTCCTACTCTTCACTTTAAAAATTCTCAATTTTCTCCCATATTTTAAATTATTTCGACTTCACCATTTCTGTTAGAATTTTCAGTGAAGAAAAAAAAAGGAAAAAAAAGACCATATAATCGCCACTTTGTTTCCGTTTGACTTTAAATTAGTGCAAATGGCACTGACATAATGTAAAGAAAAATATTTTTGAAGTTGAAGAAAGATAATTCATTCAAAATAAAAAAGAAAAGAAAAGAAAAAAGAAAGAAAAGATGGAAATAATTAAATTCATAGGAAAAAGACTTCAATAATGAAGCAGTATCTAGCCGGGTATCCAAAACTCACGGCACAATATGACGCCACTTTTGGTGATGCTATATGGCCTCTACAATAGTAAATGCATTCTTTATAAATCATATTATATGATAAATCAAACAATTTCCCAGAATCCCACTATATAACAACTATATTCTCCAATTACAACATTGTTAATCTCAGCCAAAAGAAAAAGTTTCCATTAGCCTGCTGTGGGAAAAGATAAAACAAGCTTTTTTGCTGAAAGCTTTGGAATACCAACTTATTATGTGTTAGGAGTAATTAATTTAACTTGATCAGAATGCATTTGTTCTACCTATAGAGGATAATACTAACCATTGGGCAAATATATAGTCACAAGAGCTGCAAAATAAGTTATATCTTAAAAATTAAACGTGCTGTTTGATAAACTCAGTTCCAACTCAAACAATATAAAACTCTCATATGTTACAATACTTTCAGTTCTAACTCTCAGTTTCAACTCACTTTCGAAACACTTTATAATTAACTAAATCCAAAATTTACATCATTATAGGGCTTTTCTATCTGTAGTAAGGTTAAGTCAATGACTGCATAGGTGATAATTTTGTGACAAAGCAAATGCTACAAGGCAGTTATAGAACAAGAAGTCATCATTGTCATCATCTCTTCACTTTTCATGGTACAGAAAAATTGCATGAAGTAAAACCAAAAACGACCCAAATGATGAGCAGACAGTTACCTAACTTTTCATTTCTATTTTGCTTATAATCAATCCAAAAGGAACATGTAGTGTGTGAACCATCATTTGAATGACCTGTTTTCGGCTACTTTTCAGTTTAGGCCAATACATCTGAAGAATATGAGTTTTTGGCTTTGTGTACTTTAGCAATTAGGCTATAAATGTTTGATTGTTTTTGGGCACGCATGTATAAGATAACCATTTCATCAATTAGGCTACATGTGTGTGTGTGTGTTGGTTGTTCTGTCAATCCAATATATGCCATACACATCCATTCGATTGGATCTGCCTGTCATTAATCTATTTTTACATCAAATCCTCTCAACCGTTTATGCAAATGTATACTGCCTAGAAAACGTAAACTACTCTATCTCAGTAAGGTGCTATGTAAGTCTCTGAATATGTATGCCCACACATCTATACATATCCAATATAAGTGTTTTATTGAGATTTCAGTAATATGCCCACTTGATTAATCACCTTTCTTATAAGGTGTTTCGCAAAATTAGTTTTAACTAAAACTTCAAGTTGTTACAGTATAATACTTTCAATATATTACAGTGATAAAAAAAATTAAGTTATAAAACTTTTATATGCTATAATTTTCGATTCAAAAGTTTCAATTTTAACCACAATTCTCAAATACCCTTATAGTTTACCGCCCTTTTTTTTCCCTTCTTAGAGTTATGCTCTTCTGATTTGATTTTAAATAAAGAAAAGAGAAACATGAATTTATTTAAGGAAGTTTGCCGCAATTACAACCTTAAAAAGTGAAACTAACAAAATGAACTTTTTTATCTTTACATGGAACGCCCTAGTAATTAGACGTGCAAAGTACATAGTGTAGTTAATTCGCAAGTAACAGATCTTAAAAAGTCATTTTACAAATAAGTATTTCTGTCAAATTTATTCCAAATTTCTCACTCATTTAAGAGTTTTTGAAAAGATCATAAAATTTTTATGTCTCTACCTAAAGGGTATTCTAATTCTCCCTTTACACTTTTAAACATAAGTATGGAGAAGGTTATATTCATCTTGCCAAAAAATGGGCCACAATTAAAGGCTTTTCAGATTATGAAAGCCACTTCAACAAATTCTAGCTTTTCTAGCTAGATGAACTAAATAGTTTTATGTCTTTTCAGCCAAAAAAAAAAAAAAAGTTCTGGTTATAAATTTGGCCCTCAAATTTCTACACTCTAGATAAGATGCTTGATGTCACACCAATAAAATTTCTGAACTGAAATATAATAATGTAGTTGGTCTTTGGCTTAATCTCTTCCACATATTGTAAAATTGGGACATCCTACGCCAATGTACTATCCATATATATGAAGTCTACCGAATAACATTATACACATACACACATACATGTAAATAAAGGAATTGATCTCTTTCAACCTTATATACTTGCCAAGAAAGAAATCCAAATTATGATGGTATCCTAATGAGTAGGTCCACACCATTAGCATGGTCCTTCAAATATGCCTGGTTGGATATCATAATCAATAAAGATATTCTCAGCAGATAGCACATAGGATAAAAAAGCAAGCAATGGACTTTTTCCCTCCCCACGATCTTTAATTAACTCCGCAAACTCTCTAAACTTATTTAGCAAAAGGAATTAAAAAACAATATATAAGTATATATATCTCAAGTCAGGCGCGTAGACCGGTCTGGTTGTAAATTTTTTCGTTTGCAAATGTAAATTTGTTTGTGTGTTTGTGTAATATTCAACTTGTTTAAATATGACATATCTAAATTTACACATGCTCAACTACATTTATTAAGTGTTTCATATGAATAAGTTGAACGTTACAATTACACACGCACAAACTTATATTTGCAAACAAAAAAGTGCATATGTACCTTGCTGATCTAGGTGTCTGACTTGATGTTATTATTTACATATATATGCACACTTCATATTAGCCGTGAATAAAATTTAAGCTAGAAATTAGGGACTCATCGAAGTTTTAAGCGAAGACAAAACCGTAAACAAATGAATACATAAATAAAATAATTCGATATTTGCATAGAAGTTAATGGTAGAAGGAAAAATCAACCACCCCTAATTCCTGCCATATTGGGCAAATAGTTCGTCCCCCAAAAAATTACAGACCCGGAATCTGTGAAACAGTGAAGCATGAAAGAAAGCTAAGAGTGAGCTATTCCTCGATGGGAAGTCATTGTTAGGCTTGTAAATTTCAACCACAGAATAAACTTTAGTACGGTACCAGGGCATGTATAAAAACTCAATCAAAGCCAAAACCAAAAGAAATTAATGAAAGCAGTAGTACTTGAGTGAGCATGACTTTAGGGTTTTTGTAATATGCTTTCTCAATGTCACCCCACTCCAATATGTTGTTGTACACATTCATCACCCCTATCCCTCATATACAGTCAGTAGTTATCTACTCTTTGAAAGCAACCTTGGTACAACCCCAGCAATGCTATATTATCGTGTGGTCCTTGTAATTATGTCAGTCTAAAGAAGTCATGCTCAACTATCCACATAGAAAGAGAGAGAGAGGTAGAAAGAGAAAGGGAGAGATAAAGACAAACAAATAGAGATGTTGAGAAATTTATAAATGGGCTTGTAGAGGCTATGCATATATGGAAAGAAAATTGCTAAGAGAACGGCCGGGAAATAGTAATGTATTGAAAGAGGGCTTTCAATTGTCTATAGGACTATTACCATTTTCACACACAGACTTATGGGGTTTTGTAGTTTTGGCGAGTGGCGATTGGCTAGGGCATTTGACAATGGTCTTTCTATACGGCAGTGGTAAGTACAAGCAAGGCTAGGCAACTCTCATTGACAATGAGAGAGAGAGAGAGAGAGAGAGCATTTTGGCTCTTGAGAAAAGCTAATCAGATAAGCCCGCATGGGAGTGAAACACAACAACATTCTAATATAGTTGATAGATGAGATAGACAAAGAAAGAGAGAGGGAGTAAGAGAGAGGAGAGATATAGAGTTAGATGGGTTTTCTCTTTTTAGAGAAAGCGACCTTGGGAGAAAATCAAAAAGAAAAAAATTAGCTAGACACACCCTAGTCAAAGGAGAGCACTGTCTTTGAGAGCAGGCCTCACAGTAATATGCTCTTGTAAAATAATTGTCCTCGTCTCTAGGGTTGGAGAGCCACGTGTAAATTCAGATATTAAGTCTCACAGCATCTCCTATAAAAGAAAAATTAAGGAAATTCTATAGATAAGTCTTCTATTGGTTGCCAACTTAATTTTGGTTTTGAAAATAAAGATCTTTGGTTTAATAAAAAAGTGAAACTATACAATTGATGCGAACGATGCCCTCAAGAATCAAGGAATATTAAACCCCAACAAAGACCGCTTTCACCTGTAAGTCCTATTAACGCTTAATGGGAAAAATAAATACCTTATTTTAATACAAAAGCACAACAAGTTTCTCTTTCAACAATACAATTACAATTATTGAAAATTCTGATTGATCAAGAGCGAGAAACAAATTGCACTAAAGCTAACCACTACAAATCATAGAATCAAACATGACAATACACAGACACCCACATATGCTAAGAAACAACTCAAGCGGCTTGAAAGTGATTGTGTGTTCTAAATTATCTTGACATTAGTTGCTCCTTCTCATTTCAAAAATAAAATAAAAATAAAAATAAAAATGCTCTACCAATAGCACACATTAATTATTAACAACTAAAACTTTATCAAATTTCGGTAAATTGTTCATACATTTTCTTAAGACGATATAATGAAATAATCATGACATGACGTTTCAAAAAAGTATATCGGTAGAATATTTTTTTTCATAGGCGTAGAATTTTCCAAAAAAATAAATAAATAAATAAATAAGAAAAGAATGATTTGTTATTTGAACATTCCCATTAGAAATCACAGCAAAACATGAAAGATGTTTGCCTGACGCATGAACTCTGTCTGTCTGAGAAGTGGTATTTTATAAAATGAGGGGATTGAAGTCCATGCAAAGACTCCTTGGTGAGTAGTACTGTACAGTAAGAGAGAGAGAGAGAGTAAAAAGGGTTTTTTTAAATTTGCTGGAAATCTGTGGGGCTGGGGCAAATACAATGAGAAGTGGAAGGCAATTTCATATCATTATTTTTTAGAAAAAACTTTTTAATCACCATAAGATTATAATCTCACTACTCATAAAACTATAAACCTCAGTTTAATATATAGTATATTTTTTAAATCAGATTTTATTATTTATGAGTAACATGGTTATAATATGAATGGGTTAAATAAGATCTCTCTATTTTTTATTAGTAATTATGGTTATTAAAAAAAAAACCATCTGATAATCACGTGAAGTGGTGGCACACAACACAAATACTATGTGGTTTCCTGTCCACTCACTATCCACAACATTGGTCTGAGTCTCACTCTCACACACGACCAACTTTTTGAAAAAAGTTGTAGAAAAGATGGCTCTTTGGTTTGTCTGTGCAATAAGTCCCCTCCCCCCTCCCTCCTGTCTTCTTTACCCTCTATTAACCAAACATCTTTTATTATTATTATTATTATTGTTATTATTATTATTATATGTTTTACTATTATAGAAGCAGTTTCTTTTCTATAAATACATTACCCTTCCTTCCTTCTCCAAAAACCCTCATACAAGAACCCTTGTGTTCTCTCTATATTGTTCAATATCAGAAACTCCATTATTTCTCTGATCTGTAGAGCTCTCTAACGCTACCCAGTTTTCATCAAGAGGTAAGCATGTTATTTTTTGTTTCTCTTTCTCTAGCTAGCTCTTTCATACAATTTTTTACAAAACACAAAAGTAAAAATACCAAACATACTTAGGGATATATCTCATACATTTACGTACAACTTTATATATATGTGTGTGTGTGTGTGTATATCATCAAGCACCTGTCTTTCTCAAGCTATACGGTAAAGCACGTTAACAGTACTAATACACAAGCCTGTCTTTCTCATTGTCCCTAATCCATCCCTTTTTTTCCCTTTTTTTTTTCATTTTTTGCAGAGAAAGAGGAGGAATTGAGAGAGAGAGAGAGAGAGTAGCTTTCTAGCTTAAAGTTGGGTAGTGCAATTTGAAGCCAACCAGCAAAACACACACACAAAAAGAGAAAAAGAGAAAAGAAAAAAGAAAAAAGGAAAAGGAAAAAAATGTTTAACAACAACATGAATATTGACCCAATCACCTCCTTTTCTAATGACCCATATTATACCCTCAATTCTTACCTTATTCATCCTCAATATCTTTCTCCTCCTTCCACTCATCATCCTCAATCTTTGTCTATCCACAGCGTTTACTTCCAATCTGATCCATTTGATGATATTGATGAAGAAAATCAAAACCAACTTTTACCCCAAAACCATCTCCACAGCCATGACAATATTAACAATATTTTACAACTACACTACTCAAAACCCTCATTCATGAGGGAATCAGCTGAAAAAATCACAAGTGCTGTACTTGTTCTTCCTGAGAGTACATCTCTTTGTAATCCCACGAACACAACCGGCGACAAATTCATGAAGGGAAAATCACCAGCACCAAATCATGATGATCATCACCAGCAGCAGCTTCTGATCTCAAGGGAAAATCTTGGCGGCAAAAAACCGGTTCCTCCTGCTGATCATCATGATGTTCAGCCACAGTCAAACATACCGAGGAAGAGAGGCAGCAGCTTCGGCGGAAATAGTAATAGCAACGGGAAGAACAAGAAAAGAAAAGATCGGCACAGCAAGATTCTAATCACGCCCACTACCCGGCCGAGGCACCGGAGAATGAGGCTGTCGATCGATGTTGCTCGCGAGTTCTTTGATCTTCAAGACATGCTCGGGTTCGAGAGGGCAAGCAAGACAGTGGAGTGGCTTCTCATAAAGGCAAAGCCAGACATCGACAAGCTTCGAGAATTAAACCGTGGTAGCTGCAGTACGAGTACTAGTTCCGGTTTGGATGAGGAAGGGATGAATGCATCAGGAGATCAATCAGGAGAAGCTGCTGGTAGCGGTACTAGCTGCAAGCCGGCCAGAATCAAAGAGAAAAAGAAGAAGTACACCAGATCGAAGACGTCGAAGAGGATCGTGATAAATCCGCTTGCAAGGGAGCAAAGGGAGAGAGCAAGGGAAAGGGCAAGGGAGAGAACACGAGAAAAAATGATCAATAACAAAAGGGTAGAAATGAATATCAATAATAATATTAATCCAAGCTCTTCTTCCCTTGATCAGGCTGTATTGCATCTGGTTTCTAGCTGTGATCATGATCATAATCATTATCAGCATCATCAGCATTATGATGATCAGTTTGATCGGGAACCGTCACTAATCGTTGCAAACACAAATGGATGGAATAATCTGCGGACAAGCACTACTACTAGTGCAGCCTTTGTTGATGATGAGTCCTGTAATTCTAATTTGGTGAACAATATTCACGATATGGGAGGAAATCTGTGGAACCCTTCTTTGGTAGCCACCAATTCTCTCAACAACGTCGTCTCTGCAGCTGCTACTACTACTACTGCTACTGCTACCGCCACTGCCGCCTTTGGAATTCCACAACAGGTAATATTAAGTTGCAACTCCCACAACGCAACTAACTAACTAACTAACTAGAGTATTTAATTTCGTCATATTTTTTTAAAAAAATGCAAAAGAAAAAAAAAAGTTATGGTTTTGTTTCTTGACTTGATGTACAGCATCAGTTTTCTTTCTTTGGAAATTGGTGGGAGGGCTGCAACAGCCAATCACTTGGATTTCCTGAGACGTAAATTTGGTATGTGATCAAGTGAAGACGCGAACTAGACTTGTAGAGGTACTTGTAATACTTTATATCTAATTTTCTGGCTATTATACCTATGGACTATTTTCATTGTAGTGGATTTTCCTACAGTATATAGTAATCATATTGCCAAAAGATATACAAGAGAAGACTTGTGAAATTGCATGAGCTATCTTGTTTGTTTGTACTAAAACAAATTAATTCGCTAATAATTGAATTGAATGACCTTATTAGCTTATCTTTTAAGAAGGTGACTTATGAGTGGACACTTAAATGTTCCACTATCGACTCTCAAGCCATTTTCTCAAGTCCACTCACACCTATAATATTCATGCATATACAAAATTCCAACTACAAATAATAATATAGCTGTAGGGAACAAAAAGCAAAAGAAATATGAAAACACATTATAGTTAATTAAAAGCTTCTGATTTAAACACCTAAGACATATTATAACAGACTTTGAAATTATGAGCTTTCAAAAAAAAATTCAAGCGCTTTGATATCAAAATTAATATTTAATTAACTAAGACAGTAGGGAAGAGTAAAGCTAATTAGAAGAGTTCTGAATTTTTGTCAGGAAGCTGCCATTCGAAAGGCTTGTTCATGAAATTGCCGAGTTGCAAGAGGCTGCTGAGGCTTTACCTTAGGGCTATGTTTGAGGACACCAACCTTTGCGCTACTCCTGTCATGGACGTCCAGCCTAAGAGTGCTTAAGTGTGGTGCTCGAAGTTGGGGCGAGTCTTGACTGTAATGGCGCTGATTTGATACCACTTGTGAAATGCTTAATATAGATGTGATTTTTTTTTATTATTAGTTTATTGTCTTTGCTTTTTACGTCAATCAATTAGATAGATTCAGGCGTTAGAAGTTGCAGTGAAAGTTATGGTAATAGCGAAAGACAATTATATGACATGCTTGGAACAATGGTGGTGTGCAGTCAAGGGTGTTTTGATTCAAAGAACGGAGTTTTTTTTATTTTATATTTTAGTCAATTGTGTAATTTGGAGTTTTCAGCCAAAAAAAAAAAAAGGCAGCTAATTAGAAATTCAGTTCAATTGTTGCAGGACCACATAAACGTTTATCTTTATTGGTGCTTGGCTGTACAATATGGTCAGAAGTCTTTTTGTATCTTCAGATGCTTGAAAAGCCAAAAAAATAATTGACTTTGAATAAGAAAGCATATATAAAACTTCCACACACCTAGGAATAGTTGTTAAGAAATTTTGCTTAAAAAATTGTTCTCTAATGTCTCCCTTTCTATGAGAGCAAAGGTTATTGTCAATAGGAAACAGTTACATGTTCCTCTTTTGAAAATTTTCTTATATATTCAAGCATCATGAGAGAAATTCAGGGAGAGAAAAAAGGTATACAGGGAGAAGTATAATATGTTAAAAAAAAAGAAAGAAAAAAAGGGAAAAAAATGGTTTTTTGCATGCTTTCCTCGTCTCAAGAAACGAACAGAATTATGTGCCTAAGAACTATGCTAGGATAGGATGTGGCTGGAGGTTTCTAGAATAACTTCACAAAGGACTTACCTATATCAGTGGCTATTTGATACAAAGAAATTTGAGAAACTGCTTGTGAAGTAAAACTTGGTGACAAGTAATCATATTGAATATCAAGTGCCCTTTAAGTCAGCCTTGTCACTTAAGACTTCTGTAACGCATTTACTTTGCATATAGGAAAGGAAAAAGGCAAAGGAGTAATTTCCTTCCCCTTAGGAACGTGCTTACATACAAAATCAAGAATGACAGTTTTATGAGTCCCAAACAATATAAATATCCTCCTTTTTTGGTTTTAATTTTGTAGAAATAAACATCAAATTTATTTCGATGTCCAGTTTCAATGATTATTTAGTTATGTAAAAAAAATATCTTAGCAATTACAATGTATATAAAATTACCATTTAGAAGTTAATCAATACTAGAAAAGAAACAAGATTGTTTTCCATTACAACATCAAATACATAAGTAATTATTAAAAAAGAAATAAATGATCCTCATTTTTATTGTTTTACTTTTCTTTCCAAACCTATTACATTCATTAATGGTTTGGTAAACGCGTGGCTGATGGTATCCCCTATGTGGCAATGCACTTAATGTGTGAGATGTTGCACTACTTCTAAAACTTACCCTTAAAATAAATATTATTGATATTTCACTATACATAAAATAATCAGCATTAGAGAATAATGTAGGTAAGCTTATCTTATGTTGGGCGTTAACATTTGACAGTGTTGTTTAATTGGTGTGATGAATGGAGATGCTAATTAACACTTGAAAACCTATCATGTATTTTATTTTATGTTGCAATATATTTAGGTCAAGTCTAAGAAGAATATTAAGGACCCGTTTGGTAGTGTTTTTATTTTCTTTTTTGTTTTTGAAAAAATCTATAAATGAAAATGTTTTAAAAAATGCGCCAATATTATTTTTAAAATTATGTTTGGTTGCATGTAGTGGTATGTTTTGAAACACAAATATTTTTTTAATAAAAAATTATAAGTGTAAAACAACCCAAATTTAATTTTTAAAACTAATTGTTGATATATTATGTATAATTTTTTCTTTATTATTACAACCAAAGGAAGACCTCTTCCTATGCTTGTTGAGAACAGATGCTAGCGACGGCTCTCTCGTGAAAGTTGTAGCAACGACTGTGAAGGATCTCTTACGGAGATCGGCAACCCATGTGGTGGAGATTGATGACCCATGAGGGTGCAAAGATTGGAGATGACGGCCCTCATGCAAGAGGACTTGCTAGACTAATCTTCAATGATGTGGGCGCTCGACGGCATGAGTGGGCTTTGATGGCGTGGCCGCTCGACGGTTGGAGTGGGCTTTGACGGTGTGGGAGCTCGACAAGGATCGTCCAACAGAGGAAGGGGCAGGAGGAGGACAGCGATTTGGGTCACTGGCTAGGAGGGGTTTGGCATCGCTAGCCAAGAGGGGTCTGGTCAGATCGAGGGAGTGGGAGATAAGTGGTTTTGAAAATTTTGAAAATGTGTAATTTTTTTGTTTTCAAAAGCTGAAGAAAAGTAAGAAAATTTTTGAAAAATTTTTCATTTCTATTTTCCACAAAAATTTAAACAAACATGTCTTCAAAAACATTTTTATTTTTTGTTTTTTAAAAATGGGAAAAACATTTTCAAAAACAAAACCAAAAAACACCTAAATATCTCTGCTATATTTTTGAATTGAAAGTGTATTTATCGTGCAACTTCTAACCACTAGAAGTTTGGGGGTCCTAGAAACTGAAGCCTAGATATATCACATCCCTAT
>LNSY01371075.1:0-16029 GCA_002024485.1 Artocarpus camansi
TCGATCCGTGTGACTTCAGAGTTCGACAGCGAGAGCTCCATCTTCTTCCACAAGCTCTCCTGCAAGCTCTTCGATAAACTGGCGAAGCTGAAGCTGTGTTTCCAAAACGACCACATAGGACAAATCTCTCAACCGCAGGTCTCCTTCATTTCAAAGCATCTCTCCGTCTATTACGATGTGGAAGACCAAAACACTCTCCTCAAAGCCTCCTTCGATGTTGCTCCCGGTTTCAATCTCAGCGCCCTTCACGATGTCAAGTCCCAGGAAGCCCAAATCTCCATGCTTGCCAACCTCTCCGACCCTAATTATGCCCTTGATCTTTCCTCTCCTGTTCCTTACGTTGGTTTGGTCTGTCAGTCTCTCTCTCTCTCTCTCTGATCAGTTTATTTTGTTAACAAAATCGTGAGTCAATATCTTCAAATTTCATTTGTTGCAGCCCAAAGCTACCTTGAAATTCCCTCTTGGTGAAGTGTCGTTGGAAGAGAGAGAAGACGAGGAGGTGAAGAGGGTTTTGTCCATTAATGGAATTGTCAAAGCCAATGTTTTCAATGGTGTCTGTACCGCTCAATATGCCGATGAGGATTTGAAACTCAGATACTCCTTTAAGGTTTCTACCTTTTTATTTCATTCATTATCTATTTATTTCTAATACTATTCTATTATACTAATTGCTTGCTTTGTTGCACTTGCATTTGCAGGATGATCAAATGTCATTTATTCCGTCCATTTCTTTGCCTTCAAATGCCTTGTCATTCGCATTCAAACGTCGATTTGGCCCGTCTGACAAATTGAGGTTTCAAATCTTTCTCTCCCTCTTTCTTGTGTTGGTTAGAGAATATTGTTGCGTTGTCAAGTCATGGATGGTTTTATTCGGGTGTGGTTTGCATTACTTTGCGTCTGCTCTTTGAGAGATAAAAGGTTTTCTGGTATGCCATTTGAGCATCATTTCCATTTATGTTCAATAGTCATGTCTCAATTATCCATTTGAGTTTCGTATAAATATGCTTTATTCCAATGAGTTCATTTGCAGCTACTGGTACAATTTTGATGCCAACAACTGGAGTGCTGTTTACAAGCACACATATGGCAAGGACCTCAAGTTTAAAGCCGGTTATGATTCAGAGGTCCGCCTTGGCTGGGCATCACTTTGGGTAAGTCATTATTACATTTTCTAGTCTTTGTTGATATTTCTTCTTCCATCTGGTTCTGGTGATATATTTGTTGCGCCATAAAGGAAGACCTGATCTCCTTTTTATGATTGCAAAGTCTTGCATGTTCTTGTAAATCTTCTGGTATTTGTGTGTTTGTGTTGCAATTCCACGTTTTATTTGCACTAAGTTGTGATGTGTATATGGTTTATACAAAGACAACACACTTCCTGTTGATGGTCACAGACAATATGATATGCTTCCGTTTTATTGCAATTTTCCTAAAAGATGTAGACGGCCAGTTGTGTATTTAAAGTCAAAACGTTATGTAGCTCATCAAATGCCTGTTAGTGTCATATGTTGGTAATTTTCATGGGAGACACAGACTGGATGAAAGCTTTCCTGTGCGTCAGGCATTTTATGCATGTATCATCCAACAGATCGTGAGGCAAAAATGTTGTGTCGTCATAGTGGACTTGTTATAGAATCAAATGCCTCTTTTTCTTTTTCTTTTGGATATCATAGCGAATAGCTGCACAAGGCATTCTTTGAACTGTACTTTCTTGGTATTTCTTTCCTGGGAAAGGGAACTCAGTGACACCGAAGAATGAGCAACATATAACTAAAAATAAGCCACTGGGTTTCAGGTTGGAGAGGAAAGTGGAAAAGCAAAGGCAGCTCCCTTGAAGATGAAAATTCAATTTATGCTCCAAGTGCCGCAAGACGACATAAAATCGTCAGCATTGATGTTCCGGGTGAAAAAGAGATGGGACATATGAATACTAGCTGGTAGTGTTTTTGTGACTGTCTTTGTTGTTCTCTTTGTTTCTTGGCATAGCTTTGAAGCTGATGCATACATCATCTCATTGCTGTAAGGATATATGCCTTATTTTGGTATAATGACAATGTTGAAGAAGCATTCACATTCACACAAAACAGTATAAAATTTCATAGGATGGAATGTCGTCGGAGATGAGAATTGGTCTTTTGGGAGTCTTCAATTGGCATACATTTCTAAAGAAATGAAATGGTGGTCCTTTTGCCTGGGTTATTGTGTGGTCTTCATATGAGAAATTCTAAGCCCCAAATATTTAAAATTTAGGTTGACTTTTATTCTTCTTCTTCCTCTTCCTTGCTAGTTTGCTTCTCCAAATCTCCTGTGTATGGATATTAATCACGAAAAACTCAAATCTTGCAAGGACATAAATAAAGAAATATCTATGTACCATCCTCGCAACTTTTTGTTTGCGTGGTTAATGTCACAACTTGGTATTCAATGTTGTGCACAGGGAGTTTAATAATTTGTTTATTTATTTTTGTTGTAACACTCGTAACAATGCTCATTCTTTAAAAGATGAATACCTTTTTGGGTTTAAGAACGGAAATTACCGTAAAGTTATGATTAGTTAGTTTTTTACAAATAAATAGACATATATAAAAGCAAAAGAAAACTTAAAAAAGGCGAATGAAAAGGAGATCTTTTGGAAAATGGAAATTCTATTTTGTGTGTTCAATGCTATGACAACCACAAAAGTGTGTACGTATGCCCTTTTTTTTTTTTCTCCAAAAAGAAAAATCCCTAAAATAAAATAATGTGCACATGTAATTGACCAAAAAAAAAAAAAGGGAAAAAAGGCAGTCCAAAACCAAAAAGAAAGACAAGAAAAAGGAAAGGAAAAAAAAACACCTCGGCAGGGAGAGGGACGAGACGAAACGAAAGAATGACGACAGTGAGCCTTTTTCTGCCTCTCACCACCACCTACGGCGCCGCCGCCACCGCCAGCTCCGCCTCGGCCACCGCCATTACAGCTTTTGCATCCACAAACTCCTTCAAATCCTCCCTTCCTCTTTGCCCTAATTTCGTCGTCTTCTCCTCAACCAACTCGCCTCATCTCTCCCGACGGACGGTCGGTATCTCTCTCTCTGTGTCTCTCTCTAAAAGTAAAAACTTACAAGAATGTCATGAAATGACTTCTGTTTATTGAGTTCGAGTTGGGTCTTGGTTTCGGATTCAAAACTTACTGGAATAGAAAAGAAAACCATGAAATATATATGCTCTTTTTTTTAATGGTGTAAACTTATTTTAAGAACATGGAGATGTCAACTTCACTTCTTTATCTTCTTCTTCGTCTTCTTCTTTTCTTGTTAATGGTGTTGCTTGATGATGCTACAATAACCATGCGTGCTTCTCTTTTTCTCTCTTTCAAATAAAATTATTCAGATTCACCTAAAAATATATATATATGAAACTTTATCAGATTTTTTTTCTCCAAATTTCCTATATATTTAGGGCTTAGAAATGTTTTACCAGACAAATTGCAATGCTTTCTAAGGAAAAAGCTATCTTATCTTCACTTTTAAATTTTCACTTTCTTTTCTTCACTCTGTTGTTCTCAGAGGAAAAATAAGTGCAAAACAATTTAAGACTTCCTATTGAACCTGAGAACCAAAGCAAAGGTCGAAACTTTTAGTTGCATTACTTGTCAAGTTTAGGAATTTGTTACAGACATTGATTTTATGGGGTTTTAGTTCTTGTTTCAACAGAACAGTCCTCTAATTTATTTGGTGCTGGCATCAGTTAACAGTAGTATAATAGGAGAGGAAAAAGTGATCTTTTCCCTTCTTCTGTTACTTTGATCGAGTATTTTTCAACTTTAGTTTTCATTTCTCAAGATGTGAAACTTCCCCACATTGTTTACTTATAGTCGCCGATTGAACTTGTATGATAACCACTTTTTGTGGGCAGATGGTTATCACTGATGATTTACTACCAGGGGCTCTGTTTTTCTTTACTGGTATAGTGGTTTTGCGGACACAAGAGAAGAGATAGAGATGTCGATAGTAGGACATTTGTGGAGAAGAATGATGCCCATATGTTTGGTTCTGATGAAGAGGTGGGCAGCCAAATCCCAACCCAAGCTCAATCACTTGTTGAAGGATCGGGGGCAGTTTTGGTGCCAGAGTTTAAACCCGCCCCCGATGTGGATTATCTACAGGTGTGTCATCATCAATCCATGCACTTGTTAATGATTTCTCCAGAGCTACTTACCTTTTAGGGTGGTTAATGATATAGTCTTCCCTGTAACCTGTTTCTATTATTAAATTGTAGATCCTTTCTTTTGCAGTATGAGCACTCAACACTTTTATAAGAAGCAATTAACAAAAAGCTGTATTGCAAATCAGCACTTTTGCCTTTTGTGCTTATTCTTTAGATATGTATGTTCTTGTTTCTTTTTTGAGGAAAATGAATCAACATTAGAATCAAGAGAACTTTTTTATTTGGCAGGAATTATTAGCCATTCAGCAGCAAGGACCAAGAGCTATTGGCTTTTTTGGGACGCGCAATATGGGATTCATGCATCAAGAACTTATTGAGATTCTAAGCTATGCAATGGTTATCACTGTAAGAGCTCGCAACTTCTTGTAATGAATGTTATGTGGCATCTTTAATTTAGGTGCTTGGTAACATTGTTACTTGTCAATATCATATGCATGGCGTTGCCAATTTCTTTAATGTTGCTAATACTGCTGCATAACACTATTATTTGCAGAAAAACCACATATATACATCAGGAGCATCTGGCACTAATGCAGCTGTTATCAGGGGTGCTTTAAGAGCAGAAAAACCAGAGCTTCTTACTGTTATCTTGCCTCAGAGCTTGAAAAAACAACCGCCTGAGAGCCAGGAATTGCTGTCCAAAGTAAGGATTATTATGAAAGTTACCCTTTTTGGTTTACTCCTTTCCTCTTTGATGGTTGAACTCATCATGATTTGTCTGCAACTTTCCTGATAATTTTTGCGCACTGAAAGATACCAATACTGAATTTCTATGATTTCATTGTTTCTTTTAAAACCTATGTTGACTCTATGAACGTTTTTTGTGGGACAACTGATAAAATATATGTGACTCTGTGTGTAATGATCAAAAGATGATTGACAGAGATAGAAACCAGGCAATAAGTTTTCTCAGATTCTTAAATTCTTAATATAGTCCTGCTTGACTGGCTAAGATAATGCTTTAGCTAAGTGAAGTTACAAATGAAGCAGTGAAAAAATACCAAGCATTTATAGTTCAAGGCCAGCAGAATTTGTTATTTATTGTATACTGGGCGTAAGTTCCAACTAATAAGGCATGAAATTAAATTTCATCACTTAAAAAAGCGGCAACAGCAATCACTAATCATTTTATGGAATTGGCAGGTGAAGAATGTGATAGAGAAGCCGCATAATGATCATCTACCCTTGATTGAAGCCAGCAGGTTTTCCTTACCTTCTTATATTGTCTGAATTCTTGTGATTTTCTAAAAATTTAAGTTAACTAGCCACTCATGTTGCCTTACCTGCCTTTTAGCAGAGCAAGTCTTGGTCCACCTTTGGAGTTGATTTTACTTTAAGCTTAAGCAGTAAAAACAGAGAAGAAAAGGTTTCTAGCTTTTAGTTACTATTCGGATCATATATTTAAATAATATATATATATATATATAAGTAAGGGTTTATTTGGCATACCGTATTGTATTGCTTTGCATTGCATTTCGTGTATATAATATAATACAATATAATACAATATAATATGGTGTGCCAAACATACCTTAAAACCATAAAATAGTGTCCTCGGCAAACTATTTCCTTATTGAAAAAAAAAAAAGAAAGAGAAGTCTGGCTGCCTATTATTTTTAAACCAGAATTATGTACTAATTTTATAGTTGGACGTGAAAGAGATGTATTCTTCAAAACCAGTAGTTGTTGACGATTAATGATCCGGCTGCCTGTGTATTTTCTAGTTGAATATTTCAGCTTCTTCTTGAAAGGCAGATTGGTTTTAATCGATTGTTCCTTGGTGAGACTGCAGACTATGCAATATGGACATCATTTCACATGTACAGCAAGTGATTTGCTTTGCCTTTCACGATAGTAAATTGCTCATGGAAACTTGTCAAGAGGCTAAGAATCTCCGAAAGATTGTGACTCTTTTCTACCTTGATTAATGCAATAATTCTTTCTGTGCATACAGTTTTAGAAGAAGGGCTTATTTTTGTCTGTAAATTTACAAGGAATTAGGACAAATTGGATTGGATTCGATCGACTTTTGTAGATCCTCTTAAATGGCGAGGAAGGAGGCCAATTGCTCCCCAAGTCCTACTCTGTTGTCTCTGGGTTGTTGAAGTTAGAAATGGACATGCAGATTTTTCCAAGCACAAAATATATAGTAATTTTCAGGGGAAAAAAAGGAAAAAGGAAAAGGTCATCTTCATGTTTAGAACTTAGAAGCGGGCGGCTTGTCGCTTTTTCACCCTCTCTTTAATTCTTAAAAATTAGTGTCTATATTCGTGATTTCCATGTAGCGCCAACGTCGTAGTTGCTGGAGGGTCTGAGTTTGTGATGTGTACTCTCTTTGATCCAATCACAGGGCAATTAGAATGTAGAAGATGAACATGCCGATTTATATCATGTATCATCCGTGGTGATTTTCAACCAATGACATTATTTCCTTTGCGTTGCGTAATGCATATTATCACATGATTTGCTCATTCTCATATAGCGATTAGTGTCTGGTAAAAAAACAATTAGTTGCCAGTAGAATCGAATTTAATCACTATTACATGACATTAGAAACACCCTAATGAATCGCCATTTATATAGTAGCATCTTATTATTTATAAACAAAGAAATTGAATAAATAACACAATTCGGAACGCACAAAAGCCATTCAGGAAGGTTCATATGTGCCCCCCCAATTTCCCACAGGCATGAGATTGAGAGGCTATCAAATCAAAACTCCCACACCTACTCCTACCAGAATTAGCTATGAGTTGTCTAAGCAACAAGACTCGGTTTAAACTACGACTGCACCGATAGAAACACAACTTAGTACTCATATTCATCGGATAAGTTGCCGTCGCTATCTTGCTCATATATTTGATATTCTTCATCACTGGTATCTGCATTCTCTATCTTATTACCTCCTGCCTCAGTCGACGGAAAACTACCAAAAAGCTCCTGCAAATGAGTTCTTGAGATGCTTTCCATATTTATATCTAACCAACGTTATAGGAAAACTAGTGATGACTTTGATTCTTTAAAACATTTCAGTTCAAATGTAGCCCAATACATAATTTGCTGTATAATCGCACAGAACAGAAAAAACAGGTTCAAAAATTACATTACCCTCTCGGACTTGTTACTTGTTAGTATAATCTGATTAAAATAAAAGGATACATGAATGCGATTGCAGAGAGAGTTCGTCAACCTAAAACAACAAGGTAATATAAACGACAGTAGGAGGAAGGAATAAATAGTGCAAACGAAAGACAATAGCTTAAGGCAAAACAGATGGTGCCTGAGACAGTAACCACCAGTTGAAGTTAAATGAATCAAATACCTCTTCATCATTTTCTTCCTCGTCCTCCTCATCTTCATCATTGTTGCGTTCCTGAACATCTTCATTACCTATGACTTCTAAATTGTACTCGGTAAGTATAGTATCGCTTAGAATTAGCTTTCGATAGGTATACAGTGATTTTCACACGATAATCGAACTACTTTTTTTCCACAACACAGAACTACTGAGTATTGAAAGTGGAAAAAAAAATTACACGAGGGACTATAACCACAACGGCCCCAAAAAGTTCATAACTTGTAGCTTGCTAAAGTGAAATTCGGAATGTGCAATAGCCATAATTTGGAGGCAGTGAAACAAGAAACAAAATCCATCATTCCCTATTGACTGCTGCTCCATATATCTATGCTTTACAAGAAAAAGTTTGCTGGGGAAGTAGTATTAGATACAAAATCTGAACTGATAGGTGCTATATGTTAGTTCCTCACAAAAGAAAACTCAATTATGCATTAAAATTTTGGAACTCTTGAATATTAACAACTGGAACCTATTAAACCAAAGGAATGTAGTAGTTTTCTGACCTGGGCCCACTTCTTGGTGCTCCTCCTCATGAAGCATTACATAGTCTTTACTAAGCCTCCTTTTTGACTTTTCAAAGTTTTCAGTAGCTTCTTTAAGCAAGTGTTCTGCACCAGGTTTAGGATAAGTGGACAGGAACCTTATTGTAACTCGATGTTTCAAGTTATCGTACAGCGCATGCGAAAACCAGCCTGTTAGATACTGCAATTACATAAAACAAGCTACTTATTGACCTGATTAAAAACATCGATTGCAACTCTAATGAAAGCAAAGAGAGATGGAAACTATAGTTCCTGGTTAAATAATTTGACAGTTTTTCTCACGAAAATTTACTTTTTGCCATGCAAAACAGAGACACATATAAAATAGCTTATCTAGAATTTCTTAGGGAAAGAACTTCCACAACAATCAAGCAACAGATAACCACTATTGCAGTTCAAGTGAAACTTTGAGGTAAGCTGCTTCAAAATGTGATGATTTCTTGTCTGAGCCAACATCAACCTGATTACATTCTGTTGGATTTGTAGGAGCTAATAAGGCTATTCTAGAGATTGTGAAACATGTGCATTAATTGTAGTTGTTGGAAATTTACTACTTTGCTGCATAGTTGGACTTTTAGTTGCCTAATGTTAGGCTGTCTAAATTAAATATAGAGTCAATTATGAAATCCCACTAGGATTTGTTTTCCCATTACCTATGTAACACTATATAAAGCCATGTACAATTCTTCCAATGAGAGTAGAGATTATTTCTCTCTCAGAAAACTACATGGTATCGAAGCCACCATGTTTTTTCTTTTTCCTTCACAATATGCTATAAGGCAGCTATGACTGGGGCAAAACACAACCCCACCATCTCAGATTTTTCCAAAATCAGCCACCCTACCTCTGCAGCTTCTTCCATCCCTGTTTCTGCATATTTTTATTTGTAGAATTCTACCCTACAAATCATAGCTATGAAGCTCAATAGGTAGAATTACCTTGAGTGGGCTCAATCTATGAAGTTGGCTATCCATGGCAGGGGTAGAATCGGACATTTGACTAGCAAGACAACTAAACCTGCTACAAGAGATCCTCACTTGAAAAAAATGACAGTCCAAGAACTCCCTTGTTATTGCTTGGTCATCAATTTAATGGAGCCAGCCATTAAGAAGCCACATCTATTTCTTCCTATTGCTCAAAACGTGTGCCGCGAACTTTACTCGTATCTTGAAAATCCTTTTCAAATATTTGAGTTAAAAACCCGACTTTGGCAATCCAAGCAAAGTGACCGTGATGTCACCACTTATTACAATGAATTGGTGACATTATGGCAAGAGCTTGATCAGTGCTAGAACGATGTTTGGTAGAATTCAAATGACTACACTCGTCACAAGAAGAGAGAGGAAAACAACAGGGTCTACATGTTTTTAGCTGGCCTTAATCGAAGTTTGGATGAAGTCCAAGGCAACATTCTTGGGAGGAAACCCCAGCCTCCTCTTCGGGAGGTGTTTTATGAAGTGAGACGTGAAGAAGCAAAGAGGAAAACGATGCCACACAACAAAGAAACCGTTACCAACCTGGAAACTTTAAGGCTTGGCCTTTGTATCCAAGGTATCGACTCTAAAAATGATGGTCGTAAGAAGCCATGGTGCGAACATTGTAGAAAATCATACCATACGAAAGAGACTTGTTGGAAACTGCATGGTAAACCAACAAACTTGAAGACAAAGTCCAAACGCAATGATCGAGCATACCAAGTCACAATTGAAAATCCTCAGAAGTCTTCTACCAACTCGGAGGTAGTCCTTTTCACCAAGTAGAACGCCTGAATAAATTATTCCAATCTCCAGAATTTTCTTTAACCCTATCTTGTTTAGTGTCTCAAAAAGGTAATTCTCTAGCCATTGCATGTTTGAGTATCATTCCTACTTCTACTAGTTCGTGGATCATTGATTTAAGTGCAACTGATCATATGACTGGTTGCTCTAAGTTGTTCTCATCTTATAGTCCCTGTGTAGGCAATAAAAAAGTCAAGATTGCCGACGGTACACTCTCGGTCATTGCCGGGAAAGGAATAGTCAAACTTACTCTCTTGTAATTCTTCATGATGTTCTTCACATCCCCAATTTGTCTTGTAATTTGTTGTCCATCAATCAAAACACTTCTTATAAGCAGTGTCAAGCTAATTTTTATTCATCTTATTGTGAGTTTCAAAATTTGACCACGGGGAGGATGATTGGTAGTGTTGGGAAGAGGATGGACTCTACTGCTTTGAAGATGGATCTGTGACTCGAATGGATGATGTCAAAGTACTTGTTTAAATTTTGCTTTTGCTCTCAATGATAGTGATATTATGTTGTGGCATTATAGGCTAAGCCATCCTAATTTTCAATATTTAAAACACTTATTTCCAAATCTATTTCAGAATAAGAATCCATCTTCTTTTCAATGTAAAGTATGTCAGTTTGCTAGATATCATCGTGCATCTTTCTTCCCTCAACCTTACAAACCAACTACACCGTTTACTATGATCCGTAGTGATATCTGGGGTCCATGTCGAACATCTACATTTTCCAGTAAAAAGTGGTTTGTAATTTTTATCAATGATCACACAAGATTAAGTTGGGTTTATTTGATGAAAAAAAATAATCTGAAGTGGACGAAATTTTTAAAAACTTTTACATCATGGTACAAACACAATTTCAAAAACCCATTCCAATTTTACCAAGTGCTAATGGTCACAAGTATTTCAAAAAGCGTTCATTTTTTCCTTGGAGAAGGAATTTTTCACTAAAGTTCTTGCATTTACGGTCCACAATAGAATGGTTTGGCTGAAAGAAAAAACAAACACCTATTAGAAGTAACTCGGGCTTTACTTTTTGCAAATAAGGTACCTAAATATCTTTGGGGGGAAGCGGTTCTTGCTGCTACATATCTTATAAATTGGATGCCTACTAGAGTTTTGAAATTTGAAACACCTCTTGATGTGTTTTATAAACTTTACCCAACAAATAGGGTATCTTCTTCTTTACCCTTAAAGATACTTGGTTGTACCGCATTCATTCACATTCACAATCATAATTATGGAAAACTTGAGCCTTGAGCCACAAAATGTGTGTTTGTTAGCTATGCGCCCTAATCAAAAGGGGTATAAGTGCTTTGATCCTATTTCCAAAAAAATGTTTGTTACCATGGATGTTATGTTTTTTGAATTACACTAATATTTCACGCCTCATCTTTAGGGCGAAACCAAACTGAAGATTTAATGTCACACTGACGATGATTTTTTTACGCCGACGATGATTTCTCAAACCAATGATACTCAAAATAATTCTCCTCCCACCTTGACCATTCTACTTGAAAACCCGACCATTCTACCTGAAAATTCAAATGTCTTTATACCGGATGGAAGTAGACCGGGTGTTTTAGACACTAAGAATGCAGGTTCTCCTATTGTGCCATCTCATGATGATTATGACTCCACGATTTAACAAAAGAGCTACAGAGTCAAAACCATTTGACATTGTCTATTCGAGATGGAAGGCAACTCAAAAGAATAGACCTTCTAATCCCTTACACCGCCTAGAATTCGTGATTCCCCCAAGTAATGTTCTTACCAAGTCTCCACAAAATGTTCAACCTACTTCATCTTCAAATTCTAAGTCTCCTAGTCCGATAACTAAGCCAACTACCAATTCTGAGTCAAATAATTCCAACCTTTCCATCACACACTAAAAGGGTGTGCAATCCTATACCCAACATCCCTTATCCCATTATGTGTCTTACAAAAACCTTTCACCTCTCGTTCGTGCTTTTACCTCACAATTGTCTTGTATGGAGATTCCTAATAGTGTGTAAGATGCTCCGAAAGTCGCCAAGTAGACGAAGGCTATTTTAGAGGAGACAATGGCTCTTAAGAAGAACAACACATGAGAGTTAGTAAACTTGCCAAGAGAAAAGACAACTATAGGGTGCAAATGGGTATTTACTGTCAAGTATATCTCTGATGGTTCCCTAGAACAATACAAAGCGCGATTGCTTGCCAAGAGATTCACTCAAACTCACGGCATTGACTACCTAGAAACCTTCGCTCCAATTGTAAAACTGAATACCGTAAGAGTTCTCTTGTCACTTGCTGCTAACCATGATTGGCATCTACAGTAATTGGATGTTAAGAAAGCATTTCTCAATGAAGACTTAGAGGAAGAAGTGTACATGAATGCGCCTCTAGGATTTGATGAAAAGTTTGGTACAAAGGTGTGTAGATTGAAGAAATCTTTATATAGATTGAATCAGTAGTCGAGAGCTTGGTTTGAGAAATTTACTCAATTCGTTAAAAGTCAAGGGTACACTCAAGGGCAAGTTGATCATACAATGTTCATTAAACATTTACAGAATGGGAAAATAGCTGCACTGGTTGTGTATATGGATGATATAATTCTCACCGAAGATGTATTTGAGATAAACCGGTTGAAAACTTCCCTCTTCTTAACATGTGAGATCAAAGACTTAAGACCTATGAGATACGTTCTTGGTATGGAAGTTGCAAGGTCAAAGAAGGGAATTGTTGTCTCCCAATGAAAGTATGTTCTTGATCTTTTTAAGGAGATTGGGATGGGCGGCTACAGGCCAATAAAACTCCAATTGACCCAAGTCAGAAACTTAGAGATGACAAAGAAGGTGATCCAGTGAATACAGCTCGATATAAAAAATTAACAGGAAAATTGATCTACTTATCTCATACACGGCCAGATATTGCTTTTGCTGTAAGTTTCGTAAGCCAATTTATGCATTTTTCTTATGAGAAACACTTTGAAACAACTTATCGAATTTTTCAATATTTGAAAGGCACTCCAGGTAAAGGTTTACTTTTTCAGAAGACTCCACAATAGAGCATTGAGGCATACATTGATGCAGATTGGCTAGGGTCAGTTGTTGATAGGAGATTTACGTTAGGATATTGTACTTATGTTTAAGGAAACCTGGTCACATGGAGACGCAAAAAACAAAATGTAATTGCAAGGAGCAACGCTAAAGCAAAATACATAGCTATGGCTAACGGAGTTTGTGAGATGCTATGGGTGGAAAGAATTCTCAAGGAGCTAAAAACGTCGATAAACACACCGATGAAGCTGTATTGTAACAACAAAACTGCTATCAACATTGCACAAAATCCAATGCAACATGACCGCACGAAACACGTGGAAATTAACTAACACTTCATCAAAGAGATGATTCATTGTGGCGTTATTTGCATGCCTTTTGTCCCTATGACACAACAAATAGTTGATACTCTCACCAAGGGGTTGTTTAGGCCTAATTTTGAGCTTCTTGTAAGCAAGTTGGGCATGATTGATATCTTTGCACCAACTTAAGGGGGGGTGTTGGACTTGTAAAAGCTAATAAGGCTATTTAAGGGATTGTGAAACAATGGCATTAATTGTAGTTGTTAGAAACTGACTACTTTGCTACATAGTTGGACTCTTAGTTACGTAATGTTAGGTTGGCTAAATTATGTATAAAATCAATTATGGAATCCCACTAGGATTTGTTTTCCCATTAGTTATGTAACACTATAGAAAGCCATGTACAATCCGTCTTATGGCAGTAGAGATTTGTGGAAAGTAATGAGAGAATTCTTTTATTCTACTGTTCTTGAAAAAATATGAACAAGAATATATAGGAAGACGTGAAACCATATTCCCCTCTTTAAAATTGGACACTAAATCCTGCTAATATACTGCTCTACTAATTTACAACTAATACTAATTTACAGCTAATTGATACCTATCAAACCTTATCATATCTTTCCTAGAAACTAATTTACATAAATTAGGGAACTAAATTTCCTAGGATCCTAGAAAATTATTCCTGACTCATTCTACACTCCCGCTTAAGCTGTGCTATAAATGTTTATCATGCCAAACTTGTGACATAATCTTTGAAATTCTCTCTGGGTAGAGCTTTGTTGAAAATCTCTGCCATTTATTGACTGGTAGGAGTGTATTGTAGCTTCACAATTCCTTCTTCAATCTATTCTTTGATAAAATGGCGATCAATCGCCACGTCTTAAGTTCTACCATGGTGGATAGGATTCTTTGCAATTTGATTGCCAGTTGATTGTCACAATACATCTTCATAGCTTCTTCAGTTGGGACTCTTAATTCCCAGTTTGTGAGTGCTTGACAAATAGTGTGTGATCAATCTGACATTGTGTATATCCAAGCCTTTCCACAACATTTGTGAACCTCTCAAACCAAGCTCTAGGAAACTATTTCAGACCATATAAGGATTTTCTTAGTTTTAGACCTTATGAGTATTCCAAACCTTGTTGGATATCCATGTAGACTTCTTCCTCTAAGTCCCCATTCAAGAAGGCATTTTTGACATTAGGCTAGTTGAGGATCCAGTCTAGATCTACAGCAAGAGAAAGGACTCAGATAGTATGGAGTTTAGCTACTAGAGCGAAAGTTTCCTGAAAATCAATTCCTTATTGAGTGAAACCTTTAGCAACCAATCTAGCTTTGTACCTCTCAATACTTCCATCTTCTCTGTATTTGACTATAAACACCCATTTGCATCCAACAGTTTTCTTCCTAGTAGGCAGATTAGTAACATCACACGTATTGTTCTTCTCAAGAGCATTGATCTCTTCCATAACTATAGCCTTCCATTTGGGTGATTCGAGTGCCTCTTGTATGTTGGTTGGAATTTGTACCTTGCCAAGATTTGCTACAAAGGCCTAAAAAACTGTTGGTAACTTCTTATATGACAGAAAGTTATAGATGGGATGCTTTGTACAGTTTCTTACTCCCTTGCAAAGTGCTATCGGCCAATGTAAATTACTATCAGAAGACTCATTGTGAGAAGGATCAAAATGTGTGTTACCTTGTGCATTTGCCTTGGTTCCTGGACTTGGTTCGAATTCATGGATTTGCTCAACTGTGGGTTGTTTCTTCATTCCCCCTTGATTGTTTCTTCTCCTTGAATAAACAAGTAATTCACCATTAGGTTTTAGCTGTGATTTATCTACTTGATTTGAAGTAGGATCAGGATGGAGGATTGTATATTCAGATGGAGGAACATTTGACTCTTGAGATTCTTGAGATGAAGGAGGTTGACTCTTGGGACTTTGAATCTGCAACTGGTAGAACCAGTGGTGGGTCATGAGACTTGGAATTTTGAAAGAATGGAGAAACCTAAGGCTGTTGTGATTTTTGTTCAAACCCATAATTTTGGTTTTCGTCTACTAATCCCAAAACTAATATTCGGATATATCATACTCCCCCTGAATGGCCGTTTTGGGATAGTAAGGTTTACTTTCAAAGAAAGTGACATCCATGGAGTTGTAAAATTTCCTTCTGATAGGTGAATAACACTTGTATCCCTTTAGATGAGGTGAGTATTTAAGGAATATACATTTCAATGCTCTAGGATCAAGTTTCCCTCGATTTTGTTGGTGTATATGGGCAAGGGCAGTACAACCGAAAACTATGGGTGGAATAGTGCCGAGAGTATGAAAGTGAGGATGAGTTTCTAAAAGGATTTGACATAGAGTTTTGAATTGTAGGATTCGAGACGGCATCCGATTTATTAAATACGCCAGAAATGTTAAGGAATATTTGACAACATAATTGATCGAGCAACTTCAATAATTGCCTATATTTCCTCTCAACAATCCCATTTTGTTAGAGGGTATCCACACAAGGACTTTGACGTACTATACCTTGTTTTGTCAAAAATCCCCAAGAAGTGACTAGAAGTACTCTCTAGCATTATCCTTTTTAAGATTTGAATTTGAGTTTGGAATTGGGTTTGAATCATGGAATGAAAATCTTTGAAAAGTTGGCCGACCTCGAATTTTTCTTTTATTAGAAATACCCGCGTGAGTCTAGTACGATCAACTACGAATGATACAAACCATCATGAACCCGTGACATTTTTTACACTAGATGGCCCCCATATGTCACTATTAGTCATGGA